>PVKE010024522.1:0-23745 GCA_004027555.1 Craseonycteris thonglongyai | reverse complement strand
TTTTAATCAAGAACCCCCTCCCCCCCGGTCAATGGTATCCCGCTTTACCAATGTTAAAATCTGGTCACCTTATCCAAGGTCAATCTTAGAGAGGATGTGGGGTTGTAGGTAGTTCAGATAATCTGATCATAACCTTGGATACTCAACACACTGAAGGGAACTATTGGGATCTATAGGAAACAGGGAGCCTTAAGGCTTTAAGGGTTCCTATGGGCTTCAGGTCAGGCACTACTCCTGACAGTGGTCATCTGCTAAGCTAATGGGCTCAGGGCATGGGCTGGGGGTTCCTTCCACATCTCACAAACCTACTGTTTTAAACTTCAACCCCAAAGTGGAGTTCTTCAAAGGACAGCTGGCCTCTTGGTCCTCAGTTTGTCCCCTGGTATGTAGGCAATGCTGTACATACGGTATCTCATAGAACTCACTGATCCAAAACCCTATAATAAATCACCAGGCCAGCGGGATAAAGAAAGAATAGAATGCAAACCTTAACTTGGAATTTCCTTGCTTTTGGCCATTTATGTGGCCAGCATGCACATGTTCAGAAATCTCTTCATCATCTATCCCCTCCCCATATTTTTAATTACTAGAGCTTAAAATAAGTATGAAACAAAAATAAATTTCTTCTTGGTATTAATACTATCTTCTTACATAGGATTCAGTTAGGCAAATTGAATATAGTTAGAAGGTTGTTGTGTGTGTGTTGTGTGTGCATGTTTTGAACCAGTGTTTAATTAGGGAGTCTCTTATGTGTTCATTATAAACCTGATTTTTAGGGGGTGTTTAATATCAGCAACAAATTCCCTCAAGGGTTGAATCCTAGAACATGCTGTCTCCAAATGTGGATGCTAAGTTTTGTTTTGTTTTGTTTTATGGGCAGAAGGGCTTTTATTATTCATGTTGAAACAGAGCCCAGATCAGTCTCCATGGCTGGCTGTATGCTGACAGTAATGGCTTCAACCAAAGAACTGTTGGGGGCTGCGGGTAGCTGGGGCTTGTTTTAAAAGGCTCAGAAACTACCTGTTAACAAGAGAGATAATAATGGTTTCAGAGGAGCCATTTCAAAATTTCCCCATAAATAATCTGCACTTAAGATGTTTCTCACTGGTCTCTACCCAAGGCTGCTGCACAGAGGTCAAACACAGGAGGCAAACAAGTCTTCCAAGTTTTCAGTATAGTCCTGCAGACATCCAGCACATTCATTTCTACGTCCCTCCCTGCCGTGTCCTAACGTCACATCACCTCCTCAGATAGACTGGACATAAAACAGCAAAGAAGCCACATCTTTCAAATTAGAGTCCTCTGGCTTCACCCAGCTGAAGCTCTGGCACCTTGTATCTCAAAGTCAGCATTTGCCAGCAGTTTTCTACAGGATGTTTGCATCTTTCTGGGTCCTAGTCTTGGCCTAGTCCATTCAATACCATGCATTGCCTTTCAGCTCCTGAGCAAACAAAAAGGTTCGCTCTTTGGGGAGCTGTGAAGCTGAGATGATCTGATTTTATCTTCTAATGCTGCAGCTGTGCAGTGACACAGCGAAGGACACAGGGCTCCAGGAGACCCCAAGGCTGGAGAGGTCTCACAGAGGTACTTGTGTGGAAGAGAGCAACTCACCTCAGATGCATCCTGGGGCTTTGGGGCGTTTTCTTTTTCCTTCTTGCTCTTAGGAATTTCATGTTTGATGCGTTTGGTTCCTGATACCTTTGTTTTATTCTCATTTTCCTGTGAACTGTTTTCCTGTTTCCGTGGCTTGATTGGAGGTAGGGGCTTATCTTCCTCTCCTTTAATAAACCTTTCATATGGCAGTATTAATCTAAAAGGATATGAGAAGAGATGTCAATCAGGGAGGTAGTTCCATTATTGCTGATGTTATGGGTTTATTTTCTTTTCTCAATATAAGCAATTTATTGTATGACTTCAGTTCCAATGACACAAATTTTTTAGAAACTTATTCCACAGTTTAGGGATGTATTTCCCTGTTCAAAACCAGTAACTGGTGACTTATGTACTACACTGTAAGATCTCTTTCTGGTTTTGTAAATCTATACACCAAGGACACCAATAGAAGCATCCAAGGTTACATCATCATCACTGCCCATGAAACCCGGCTAAGTGCCAAAAACAACATCACAACAATAATGAGAGCTACTGTTAATTTATCATTCAGTCAACAACTACATATTAAGCACCTACTGTGTGCCAGGCAGTGTTCTAGGCACTGACATATAGTAGCAAACAGAAGATGCAAAGCTCTTGGCCTCATGAGGCTTATATTCTAGTAGGTAGTAGTATTTGCCAGGTAATATTCTAGGTAGAAAATACGAATTATTCTATGTAATTTCTACAACATCCCTATGATAAATTACCATATTATTTATGATAATCAAAGCATATGGAATAATAATTACTATTAATATTAACTGATGAGACAATTGAGGCCTAAAAAGGTTAAATAATTTGCATAACAGTAACACTATTTGGTAAAAGTGGAACCTGAACCTAGTTGTGCCCATCTCTAATGCTTGCATTTTCATTCACATCAAACTAGAGACCAGACACTGAAGATAAAGAGGTTAATGGGAGGCAAGCATGACGTGGCTGAGAGACAGGTGTTTTATCCAGCTTGGAGGGGGATAGGTGACTCCAGTATGAGGGGCTCAGTTTTGGGGTGTTAAGTAAAAGAGGGCAGACAGACCACTCCAGTCATAAAAATCAGAGGGCTAAAAAATTCCAACATTTTAATTACATAATTTTTAAACAAAGTACATAAAATTACTCTAAACTGAGACACATCAAACAGTTCTACTTTTAATCTGTTTCCCCTTTGTGATGTAGCTCTTGATCTGAAAGGGAAAAATAGCTGATGTAATTAAAAGGGATAGATTGCATTACAATCTCAGTTTCAACTTCAGTGATTAAAGTTTTTATAATGCATTTGGTATGATTAATGACTCACTGTGGGATTAATACAAGACTCAGCCTTAAAAATATGAACTTTAATACAGCAAACATAATTTGTTTTAAATAAGACAAGTTGACTCAATGAAGAAAATGTACTTGGCTTATAAACAACATAAATCTGTTCAAATATCAGGAACCCTAATTATTTTTAAACTAAAGCTCCCAGGCAGAAACTTATTTGGTTTGGATATTTGTTAGCTATTCTGAAATTGGTTTCTAACTACACAATTTGGACCTCAACTCCTTAAACATATAAAACTGTTCAGGTTTGTGAGTACAGACATGGGGACATTTGTGTTCATAATACTTCACTCTTTAATAAATACCAAGCAAATGATGAGAAAATCAAATCCCAATTTATGGCTTATTAGGAACAAAATTCATTTACTGAGCATGCTCGGACAAGGTATGTGCAAGGAGGCGTGAATAAGAGTTTTGAGCCCTACATCTGGCAGTGGGCCAGCCACGAAGATCAACACAGCCCATGGGGAATAGTTATCTTCAGATCCCATTACAAACTGAGTTTAAACATGTTACAGCTGCTAAAACTGGAAACTGTTCTCTCTATGTAGACTTACTAAAATAATATATGGCTGCCAAATACCTGCTTCCCACTGTAATATTACAGTTAAAGTTTATATAATAAAAAGCATAAGTAAGCAGAAGAGAGAAAAAAGCCATCTTGTTCATACTTGAATCTATTTGTCTCATCTGTAAAGTCCCCAATACTCTCCCCAGGTCCTTTTATCTGTGTGGCTCTGCCAGGGACTTTATCCCCTTCAACATTGGCAGGTTGGGAATTTTTAACTGGGAGCAAAATGCACTGAATATTTTAAATTGGAAAAAATATTTTAAATTAACTTTAATGAAACATATTTTTATTTGGGGGGCAGATAGGTTTGTTTTACTTCTGTTTGGTTGCCATGGGAATCTGAGGATCACTGAAGTCTGGATATTACAATGGTTACCCATCCTCCCCTCTAACTACATTCTGTAATGAAGACAGTGACACCATTAGAGACCCTCTTCGATGAGGATGATAGTGTTACCTCTGAGTGTGGGGAGGAGGAGGGGAGGAAGCAAAAAATTAGGTGGGGGAGATACCCAAGGTGGACTCCATGGGACCCCTTTACCTCAGGTTCTGACAGTACTGGGCCAACCCAGCTTTCTAGATGGTGCTAAGACAGCTTTAATTTCCTTACACAATTGTGGAAGGTCAAGAGGCAGAGCAACATTTCCATTTTATTCCTTTTTTCTTTTCTTTTCTTTCTCCCCCCACCCCCACCTTTACTCAAATCAGCAGCTGGCTGGCGGACAGCAGTGACAAATACATTTCACTTTGCTGGTCAAAGGCCTCAAGCCAGAAGCCAGAAGCAGGACATCTGGAATTAAATGTTTCTTGTATCTGGAAAGAGACATGACTAAGGTAAAACTGAATTCAAACACAAGCTCTGCCTGAGAGAGAGAGAGAGAGAGAGAGAGAGAGAGAGAGAGAGAGAGAGAGAGAGAGAGAGAGAGATTATGTGTAAAGGTCAATTGAGCGGTTTTTTGTTGTTGTTTTTCTTTTTTCCATTCTAAATCACTGAAAGATAATTATAGTGGCTCAGAGAAAAAAGGCTCCCAAAATAAAACAAGAAAGGCAGCAGCTAAAAGGAAACAAGTAGAAATATGACCAACTCTGCTCCTGAAGAACAGGGCACAGTCTCACATGGTACCAAAACAATTGCTGCTCATATAGAAATTTCCGTTTGGTGTAATTTTCATTGAATGTTTTTTCAGTTATCCTGTCATGGTACAACACAATTACCCCACAGGATATGATCTTATCATTTGATTATTAGAAGTTTTTGTATTACAAGAGGATGAAAGCTATTACAGGTTTCTGAACCTTTAAGCATTTAACTTACATGTGATAGCATTAAAAACAGGTTAGCCAATATAAGGTCAACATTGCCCAATGCAGGAAGCTGAGTAAGTTTGTACTCTATAAAGAATTTAGTATAATGCAACATGCCTGTGCCTTGAGGATGATTATTCCTCAAATATTTGTAATACAACAAAGATTTAATCAGTTTCTAAACTGTACAGATAAAAGCAAAAATGCACCCCAGCCCCCAAGAACTCATTACACAGGAGAAATATTTTCAGTGCACTGCAACTCTAAAAGATACGCGTTGGGTTTGAGGTGGGTGTAAGTAATGGGGAAAAAAAGCACTATGTTCATTAGAAAATTCAGAGAGGTCCCTCCCCCCATTCCTGATCTTAATCTAGTGTGGTGATTGAAAGCTGAGCAGATGAATGGGTCTTTATTATTACACCGATTTCACATTTCAGATTAGCAAAATGCTTATTTATGATGCTATTAATGGATCTGAAATAGGTAAGCCATTATGTATTAAAAAATAACATTTTTCCATAGGCATAAGATTTGTAGCCACATGAGATTTTTTTTCCCTAGGAATAATACAAGAATAACATTTTCCACCCCAAAGCAGAAACAGTAGGGGAGCCTTTTGCTATCACTGAGATTCTTATTAAATTCAGTCACTGTGAAAAGCAAGATTTTTTCCTCCTCCTTTTTCTTCTTCTTCTTCTTTTTTTTTTAAATAAAGATGACTTAAAATCAACCCAAATTAAAATTAACAAATCAATGGCATTATAAACTTCATTTATTAGCATCTGAGTCACTAAATTATAATCAGACAAGCCATTGCTGGTTTGAAAAGATTTCGGCTTTGTTAAATCTCAAGTTAAATAATGGTGCTCAGTGTACTAGGTTTTTAGATCTGCCTCATCTGATATTATGAAAAATTCAATACATTTCTCTACAGCAGAAGTCAAGGGTCAGCAAATCTATTACTGTAATGTAAGTAATCTGGCAACCTGCCAACTCTTTCTCCCATATATATATATATATATATATATAATTTTTTTTTTTTTTAAACACTAAGGCAGATAACTTTATATTTACAAATTCTAAAATCCTCCAGGGCCTTGCCTCTCTTTCTGAACAAAAAGCAGCAGCCTCATGTTTGAGAAATGTCGATTGCACATGTCCTCACCATTTGCATTTCATACAAAAGAAGAAAAGGCCCTTCATCTTTATTAGGCAATGTTCCCCTCCCCTCCCCATTGGCAGGGGAAAATAACGTCAAATTTCATCTGAGCGAGTAACCACTAATGTCTCCTGTATTGATTAATGCTTGCGTGGAATGACTGAACTTTGGGGCCAAAACATTTAGCAAACAGTGCTTAAGAGGAGAAATGAGAATCCATCTATTTATAGAGCTCTGAAAAATGATATTGTAATAATGTCTGGAACTGATTCAATCTGGAAAGTGAGGTAAAGAAATGGGAAATTTTTAGGTTTGTATTTGAACCTCACCCTTGTTACTTCGTAGGTACGTTTATGGTATCAAACCAGCAAAAAATTCCCGGCCCAAAGATCTGGAACAGAGTATTTTAGGAGCAGAGGGAAATAAAGTCGATGTGCATGTCAGGGCAAAAATGCTACTATTGTTACACTATTCGGTGTTTTCGTGGCAGTTGGGAAAAAAATGACGTATTGGTTCCTCTGGGGTTTTGGACCTGATCTGATCCCAAATGGAGTCATTACACCTCCAAGTTGATTCCAGGGTTGATAAATTCTAAGCCTTGGCCAGACATTTCCCTTCTCAGCTAGAAAATGAAAATATAACTTCAGTGCAAGTATGGAAAGCAATCTTTCACCAAATATGAAGCCAATAAAAGGTATATTTTTTCTTGTTTGAAGATGAAGTGCACATATTTGTTAAGGTTCCAAGAAGTATAGAATGTTTCTAATCTCACACACTGATCACCTTTCAGGATTCCCAACCATGACTCTAAGCATGATGGAAGAGCATTTGGGCAGTAGACACTGAAACAAAAGTGCCAGGTCAGTGTGCAGAAGTGCGAATGCTTCCTCAGCAGGCACAATATTCATTGAGCACAGAAGCACCCGAGCTGTGCTGGTCCTGTTCTTTTAAAGGCCAAGCTCCCTCTGAGAAAGATGTGGGCTCCTGGCAAATATCTCCTCTGTCTTATGGTGTGAGTTTCAGTAGAGCAGGAAAAAAAAAAAAAAAAAATAGTGCGCGGAGTGTGAGAAGCAAAATATCAGTAACCATGAGAACTGAGAAAGAGGCCTCTGGTGTCACTTTCCAACAGACAAAGATGTGAACTGAAAACTGAGCACTGGACCATGGCAGGAGGCGCCATGCTGATGTGGAAGCCCTGGGGAATAAGCCTATGGCAGGACGCATTTAAGCCAAGAAAAGGGCCAGAGAATGCCACATGTATTCCATGTAAAAGACTTAGCTTGCCCACGAGCTACCAAGGGTAAACTGTACCAGGCTTTCAAAGAAGGAAGTACGTATAAATAGCATCATTTGTACTCTACGCTAAGATCCCTAAAAGGTATATGACCCATTGTTATGAACAACAAAATATGGACACTTGTTTTCAGATAAGCCCTTCCCTGGGAAAATGACCTGCTCTCTAGGGGCTTCATTATCTACTCAAGGGGCAGGAGAAGATGACCAAGAAACTTTTTTGAGGGTGTTAATTCCATTAGCCCCTGGAAGTGGTGAGACTGTTGTTTCTGAGGCCTAGTGATAACTCTGACACCTTCCTCCACCGTCCTGGACTGATTGTGAACCTAACTAAGCAAACAGGGGAAAGAAAAATAATGGTGCCAGGACTCAGCAAGATGGTGGCTTGACTTCCATCTTGCTGAAGGTGCGTCACTGTGAAAAAAGTAGTTCAAGGACAACATGTCCCCTGAAATGGAGTCACATTGGCTGTGGAGGCCTGGATTAGAGGTGAGGTAGGAAGGTGGGGAGAAAACCCTGTTTGTTTTTACAGATTGGTAAGGCCTTCCCATATGAATAGCAGCCACGGAGTGTTAAGTTCCTATTAATAGTAGGTACTTTGTATGTCATAACTTCAACCATTTCAGAAAAGAATTATCCATAGGTATATTATTTGATTCCCATATTAGGAATGAGAAATCTGAGGTTCAAAGTAAAGTGATTAAATGACTAGTCAAAGGCATGCAGCCATTAAGTGCAAAACGTGACCCAGATCTGCCTGTCTCTGCTAGTCCAAGCTGCCTTTATGTTGACAAAGTAGCTCTGCATCTTCAAACACTGTCTGAGAAGCACCAGTGTAGGCGAGATACTGAAACGATCACCCCTCGGTTAAGAGAATTACAAGCCCCTAAGGAACTAAGAAATAACAGTGAGCATTTGCCTTTCCTTAGAGGAATCAGACCTGTGTGAAAACAAAGGATCAAGCCCCTACAACAAAAGCAGCCCTATGGCTTGGGCACTGGGCACACTCATGCATTTACAATGTACCACAACTCTTCAAAAGGTAGTAGCAACCCTAGTTAGCTCGGGCCCAACTTGATGTTTTAAAAAAGAGAAACTCAACAACCATATCCTCTATAAATTGAAGCCGCTGGCACATAATCTCCCCATGTCTGAGGTTCCTTCCCCTGGCCTCCCCAGCTAGCCTGGCAGCCCCTGTGGCACTCTGCTTCTAGGCTGCCTCCTTGCCACTTCTAAGAGTGTCGAGATTGATGTTAGCCTCTTGCCTTTCAAATGAAGACCACACTGAAGAACATTTGGATGGATATAAGAAAGGCTGACTTTATGCCCCAGGGATTTAATACAGGCTCACAACAAAGAGCGTGGGCCATAAGCAGCCTATAAGCCCTCCACGATGCCAGCCAGCCAAGATGGCAGCAATTACTCTTCTCAATGACAAAACAATGACTAACTCATTTCAAGGGCAGATGAACATTATTTCAAAAATAATAGACATATATAACTACAGTGTTTGCAACATGATGTGCACCCCACAAACAAAGGCAGGCAGTGTCCATACCTCAAAACAGGCAACCAGCTATTGCATTTAAGTCCTATGTATGTGACATACCACAAATTCCAGAGCTTCTGAAATGTTCAACAACCCCCTCTCCCCAAATTTATTATTTTGATCAAACTTTGTAATAACTTATACAAAAATAAAATGTTCCAAGAGGTTTCCGGGGGAAGAGTTAAGGCTCTATTTTAATGGTAAACAATTACATTCTTCTGTCATCTGATACTTTCCCCCCCCTTTATTTTTTGGAAACATGCTTTCTGAATTTTCAATAGTTCCTTTGTGAAGGCATCTGTTACTCACATAATTGAAAAGATGTTTGTGCAGTGGCATGCTTGAGAGTACAGTTATTTAATCTTAATGATAAAGCCCTGAGGACAGAAAATCATAAGTAGAAACCTCTTGTTATTTATCAAAAAGAAAATGGGCTAAGACATCTAATCTATTCTCAAATTTAAATTCATGCTTGATGAAAACTATCAATAAAACATGGGACCTGCAAAGTTTCTTAAATACTACAGCTAGGTTCAAAGGGAAGTGGGGTAGGAGGAGATAGGGTGAAAACAAAAATGAGACAATAAAGGAGCTTGACAAAGAAAAACTGCTGTTTGGCAAGCTTTTTTGGGGGGTCAAACAAAGAACTTGCTGTAGTTTACAGCATGACATACACACTTGATTAGTTTGTGCCTGAGGGTGTTTTTACACTCAACTGTGTAAACTCCAACTTCTATTAATTACAACTTGCATTTAGAGGCAAATTTTAGAATTTTTAAATAGAGATTTTTTTTTAAAGGCTGTTGTTTATTTTAATTTTTTTTTTTTTTTTTTTCCAACAGAAACCAGTTTTTCTACTTCAGGGCCTGGCTTGGGTTTTGTTTTCCTTTTTAAAAGTTTCTGGAAATATCCAGGCATTGGAAAATTATCAGAACATTGTTGGCATGCCGAGTGATAAAGAGGAAGGCTCTTACTTATGAAATTACCTGATTGTCCTTTAGGGAGAAATTCTTTACAGATAAGAAGCTACTTCAGGTGTAGGGTGCTCTCACCCACCCAACTCAGTCCAGTTGCTCTTAAGAACAAGATGGGTGAAGTGTGACAGAAGAGCAGCAGCAAGCCTCAGGCTACCTAAATCTCAGTATCTCGTGTTACGTTTCCTGGGCTGCTGGTTGTTAATGGCCAGGAGGCCAGCCTTCTGTGGTCTTAAGGGGAAGGGGAGACAAGAATACCTGGGTGGCAATGTTGCAGAGAGGTTCCTAACAGAGTACCCATGGCTAGAGACCCCAATACCAGGACAGTGCTTAGAAAGGAGATGCAAGTCTACAGATTGGTCAACCCCACCCTAAGTGAGGAAGGGGCCTGGTCTACCCAATGGACCTCAGGGCAAGAGAGTTAAAAGACACTGAGAGGATAAACTACGATACCTGCCTTCCATGTGTTCAATTTGAAAATCCTGCTCCTTCCATCACTTCATTCCCTACCTCTGTACGCATTTCCTGGAGGAAACTATCCCTTCTGTTTGGATTTAATGTAATTCATTCAACCTTTAATTCCTGAGTCCCTGATAGGTTGATGCTGCTGGGCTGGGTGCTTTGAGGAGTCTCAAGAAAACCAATGCCACACTGTCCTTGGCCTCAAAATACTGCTCCCGAGTTGTACAACTGAATTACTTTAGGCAACGTATGATGATCTGTCTTAAGTTGTAAGCTAACCTCTTTAAGATTCTAGAGCCTTCAAATTCTAGATCTGCCTGGAAGACTTTGTTCATTCCAGTTGGCAATTCTCTCTCTCTCTGATCCATGTTGAAATTATTATTTGTATCTATTACTTACTTACCTAAGGTTTTTTAGCCTTAACTATTAATATTTGACTTCCTTTCATGTAGGTATGGGCTTTGAGTCAGGTCATATGATAAGTTAGGTTGGCCAAGGATCCCAGCACCTCCCAGGTCTAATGTGCTGGCAGTAGCGCTGGGGATGCCATATTGGGAAGAATTCTGAGCCTGAGCCTGGAGTCAGAGGAAGCAGCACCATGTTCCCTTAGCATTCTCTGCCACAAATGTGGTGCCTGGGCAGCTCCTCATTGTTCGCCAGCACGAGTCTAACCTCTTTGGTTCACACGTTTTCATTATCCCTGAGAGTGTTTTGCACATGGTAGGTGCTCAAAAAACACCAATGGCTTTTGAGGGCAGCAGCAAAGGAAAAAGGCAGCCAAAACAAATGGCAATTCTATCCTGCCAAAGAAACTGGCCACAAGGAGGAGGGTTTCTTACCAATTTCAAAGGTAATCTTAGGCTACATTGATGGACTAATATTGCCTACAACCCCAAAGTACTATTTGTCACATCTGGACGAGCTATGCGGATTCTGAGTGACACAAATTGGAGGCATCCTCACCAGAGCAAGCCAAGCTCATGAAGGTCTGTAAAGCTCACTATGAGGCTTGGCTGAAGAGAACAGAAAGACCCGAATTTAGAGAGACGCTTTTCCCAGCATATGGTGATATATTACCTAGAAAAGGGGAACACGTGACACAAGGCACTCCCCAACGACAAGGTGGGGTCCCTGGAAAGCTGCAGAAGGTGTTTAGCTCAGCATGTGGAAGTGTGTAGAGGCAGAACGCCTTCAACAGGGCGCTTCCTCCTTGCATCCTCACGGCGGGATGTTTATGTAGACACTAAATTCACCTAGTGCCGAAGACAGTTCAGTCCTCATGGAACTCGGCAGCCTGTAGGCTACCTTTCGCCCATGGGCACATTGGTTTAGCTTAGGCCAATTCTTTTCAGAAATATTGGAAGCAATATTTGTAAGTCAGGTGATTTGACATAAATATTATCTCGAAAACAAGGAAGGTCTGTAAGCACAAAGACTGTATCAGCCTAGGGCAACAGTGCTGGCTGATCCCACTGGGCCTCCCCAGCCTGGCTGTGTGTGCCAATTTCCCACCTTCCCGCCTGGCCACCCGCGTGCCCTGTGCTACCCGCCTCCATAAGCATCTGAGCTGGTGACCCCTGGGGCAGAGCAGTGCTTCTCCAATGACCTGGGGTGAAGGACTAGTTTTCTAAATAGCCCATCAGTTGCCTATTGATACTTTTGTAAAACATGGTAAAAATGAATTACTAGAAAAAGGCAATATTTTATAAAAACAAAAGCAAAATACAAGCCCCAATTTTTTATTAAATTCAACAGATATAAAATGGTTGTGGCAGATTGCAATGTAAGTGTGTCAGTGCTTATTTGCAGTGCCTGTGCTCAGCTCCTCATGGCCAAGTAGCAAACAGTTCACAGATGGGTCAGAAAACCTCACTGAGTAACCCTGGTCTAGAAGACTGCAAAGGGACCTCTCAAATCTAAAATGCTGCGATCCTGCCCGTGCCTTTCTGAATTGTATATTGATTAATTTCAAGGGAGTCAAAATGAGCAAGAATATACCAATGTCCTAGACATGAACAGACACAAACAGAACAGTAATGCACCCTTATTTTCCCCTGGCTTTTCTCACAACATAATTAGCTGAGTTCCTTAGAATCTGATGTATTGTTGGCATTTACCTTAGAGCACTTACTTATCTTACTCAAAACGTGAACCTCCCACACCTTGCCTTTCATTTCCAGAGAAAAGGAGGCCCAAGCTCCAGCTGACTGTCACTTGTGTTCTGCCCTAATGCATCTGGCTCGGGTATAGTTCACCCCAAGTCACTGCAGAGGAAGCCACCTCAGTCAGGAGACATGATCATCTTGCCCAAGGAATGCTTATGGGAAAAGCAAAAGGTTAGAATTTGAAACTGGGCATGAAGTCTTCCAGAAAATGAAGCATAATTGCTCATTTCCCCCACCAACAAATACATTTGTATATGATTTTGATTTTCTAAATACTCAGAAAAGCATATCATAAAGTACTTTTGCCTAAAAGCTCCGTTTTCAATGCCTAATAACAACTTCATTTGCTCCACAGAAACAAACTATGCAATTTTATTCAGAAAAATCAAAACCAGTAATCTAGTATTCTGTGTAAAGATTCGTTCCCCCTGCATGTGCTTAAAAACATTTCAAAAGAAAACAAATCTGCATGTAAAAACAAAGTCTTTAAAGTGAATTCCTATTAGAGAGAATCAAACTACGAGACCATCATAAAAGTAACCATTTTCCTTTTTGTTCCTTTTACTGATAAAAGAAAGCAATTTGGGTGCCTTAAATAGTTGAACAAGTAAGAAAAAATATTCTACTTTGAAGGGTCCTGCCCAGGAGGAGGTGGACATTTTTCTTTGCATTATAGTGTACGGTACCTTTATCTATAAATCCTGAGCAAGAAATGTCCAGAACAACCACACTTCGTAAGCTTTGCTAATTTTGAACATCTACAAAACAACCATGTCACGATGAAGAAACATTAATGCTTTTTATATTGGTGATCATCTGTAACATGAGCAATTAAGTACAGTACTAATGGACGATGGCCAGGAGCCTGGTACTAATATTAAAAACTGACAGAGATGAATAGGTTTGGAAGCAAAACCAGGCTGACAACGACATTTTTATGAAGTGCTTGGACCTATTTGATTTAAACCAATCAGAGACAAGTTTGGACGAGTCAAGCCTTCAGCGACAATGATGCATTCACAGGCATTGTACCATTTCTGCTATGCCTTAAATAAATACACCCATTGATTCTTTCCAACAACCTGCACTTTCATTATTACACTTATTAATAGACCAAAAGTGCACAACTAATATACAAATAACATTGACTGGCTATTTTTTTCTTGTCGGAAAATGAAAACATTTACGGGAAACAGGAACCACACCGCATGAAAAATAAATCAGTGGATAATGCACAGCACATCACTGATTTCTTCTTCATCATCTAGGAAAGCAAAGCTGGTGGTAGGGAAATGGGAAAAAGACCAAGTCTCTATATTAGAATGAAAAGAACAAGACCAGATGAACCAGCAGCAGAGGAGGAACTCAGATGGCTCTGCTCTTACTGGGAAAGCTTTAAAAATTTCCAAGAATATCTCCAGAATTGATATTTGTCCACAACATCATGACCCTTTTCTGATCCTTAACCTTCTTCAAAACGGTGGCCTTTACCAATTTAGTCTCTGTTCTAATTTGTTTTAATTGTGTTAGCATAGCCTGTAACTAGCAAGAATGAATAAAATCTGTCATAATCACTAACTACAGTTTTATTACAGCCAAGAGCCTCAGCTCTTTTTCTGACCAAAGCAGGGCTGTTTCAAGTCCCTGGACAGCTCAGTGTCCCGTGCCCTTCTCTGGTAGAACCATTCAATATAAATAAGAGGTCCAGAGCGGGAGCTCTTAGATTTTTCTACCACAGTACACCCCTTTGAAATCATGATAGATTTAAATGAGTGAGACTGGTAAGTAGAGTATGAATTTTTAAAAAATCAATCACATGCAAATTTTGGCACTGAGCTCTTATTAATTAGTAACTATTCAAGACACTCTTTGTATCTGATCACAACAAGGTGACAGGGGCCTAGATAGCAACAAGGAAACGCCAAGGACCTTGCTAATGATCCGGGAACAGCTGTGCTCTAACCTGAGCTTCAGGTTCTGCACAGGAAGTTCCATGTTGGGGGTCCCACTTGGCAGTTGGACTACTGTCTCTTAACTGCAAATCTACCCTTCTTTGCTCTCTTTGGTGATATTGGGCCTGGCGTTCTGAACATTACACGTCTTTTGTCAGCTCTCTTCTTATTGGGGTCTACAAATGGACGAAAAACGGCACCTCTTTTTATTTTTCTTGTTCATTTCTGTGCCAACCCAACTAACTTAGCAGCAGCATATGGTTCCAACCTCTTTCAATAATTCCAGAACAGTTTGGACATATTTCCTCTGAGGTCTAGCGCCAGCCAAGAAGCACTGCCTCCTAGGTCTGAGCTTCATCCACAGGGCTCCTCTGCTGAGCTCCTGAAGTCCCAGCACGCCGTGGGTGACTCTCCCTGGGAGGGGCCTGAACATCCACTCTATGAGCCCCACTCTGCGAACTTCTGGGTGATAATACCCTAACTTTTCCCCTCTATTCTTCCAACCCAGGGGAAACTGCTTGTTATCTCCATAGTAACATAGTGCTTTACACCACTACTTGTTAAAGCAAGTTCAATTGGAAATTATCTTTGTTGAATACCTAGTATGGTTTCTGGTTTTTTAGGTTGGTTGGTTGGTTTTTTTACTGGATCCTGACTGATACACACTGACCAAACAAATTCATAATTCAAATTCAAAGACATAGCTTTTCTAAAAATTTAATCCAGTGGGAAACCCAAACTTTATAAAATACCGTATATTCTACTTCTAAGAATGAGGAGAGAAGTTTAAAAAAATCTTTAATGTTTGTTAGCTGCTGAAGATTGAGGTATCTCTACTATAATTTTCCAATTCGACTTTTTGAAGGCATTTGGGATTCTACTACTCCAGAAAGAAGGAAATCATGAAACAAAGTACACAGTCATCAAAAGAATATATCTTGCCATTTATCTGAGATTATTTTTATTCATACAATTGCTTGAGTTAATTACACAAACATACACACACTGATTAGTTTCAATCCTTTTCCCATTCCAATCCTTATCTACTTGTTTTTTTGACCATGTGATACTTTGTAATATGTTTGATTAGTTTTTCATTCTTTAAGTGGGTGAGCTAGTGAACCATTGAGACATACTCCTTTTTCAAATTTTAATTGCTATTTTGTTCTTTAAGTTTCATGATTCAGGTATTAGGAACATTTGTACATAGAGATAAAGGGAGTTCACTATCAGAATAGAAGCTATTTGGAAGTAAAGTGTTTCTAATAAAAATATTCTGATTTAAGCCTTGAAACATAAGTCAAAACAAGTTGAGTATGGTACTTTGGGCACTATTTACAAAACACTCACCTGAGATAACAGGTTATTTATTGTGTGCTAGAATTTCCATGGTATACCTGTTATGTATAGTGAGAATGGGCTTTTGAGTGGAGAGAAAAAACACTCATACTTAAGAAACTGATATACTACATTGGAAACCATGTTATGAGAAATAATAATTTGAATTCCTGTTACCAATTTTTAAAAATCCTTCTGCATTAAAACATTGTCAAGTAAGGCAATCTCTTGCAAATGCTTTGTAGAAATTTTTTATGAATTACTAAACCGAACTCAGTTTACTAGACTTATACAAAAACAGTCCAAGTTTCTTTAAATAGGCTATACTAAAAAATATCTGCATTAAATGCAATACAGATAAAAATATAATTGAACTCAAAATAAATATGAGTAAGAGTTGATGTGCTAGCTGACATTAACTGAAGATACATTTGTAGGAGCTAAAGGTGGGTATTAAGCATCTGGGTTGAAGTTGGAATCATAACGATGTGAAGAGCAACCATCAAATTTATCAGTTGTGTTTTACCTTCCAAACTAGCAAGATAACTGGCCTCTTTGTTTCACTAACTGTGTTGGGTCTTCCTTCATTCATCCATGGATGCTATTCACATACACGTCCCCCACCCCCCCACCCCCCACCCCACCCCCGCGCCACACACACACACATACAACCCTCTACTTGGATCTCACACACTTTGAATGTGAAACCAGGGAGCTGAGTCCATCAACACTTCAGAAGGGAAATGTCACTGAGAAGAAAGTTGTTGTGCCCTAAACAAATCAAGTATGGGCTTGAAGCACAGAGCAAAGATAATGCATGAATTTGCTAACTGGTCTTCAGTGTTGTGGGTAACATAGTTCTAATGCAAAGGGGAAATATTCCTGTAGAGACAACCCTCATAGTAGTCTAATTTGGCATTACTTCTTGTTTGCATCATTATCACTTTCAGAAAAAAGCTGTAAGTGTTAGAAAATTAACCACACAGAAATTGGCAAGAAAGCATTTCCTGGTTAAAAGCATAGCCATAGAAGAAAAATACCATGATGGGAAAAAACAACCAATGTTATCTGAAACCAATTTTCTTATTAGAGAAATGCTTACTTTGCAATGTTAATACATTCAACATCAATATATTTCAACGTTAATATAGTTACCCAGCAACCTCATAGTAACACTCTAGACCTATGTTTTCCAGAATCTGAAGGTTCTCATAGTAAATGAACCAACAGAGGACACAGGGAATAATTGTATGCTTGTGAAGAGAGAAAAAAAAAAAAGGTATTTTCAAGCGAGTGGTTACGGATAAAAACAAACTAAAAGCCCATTTAACTTTAGCCCCAAGAACCAGAAAAATCCATGTCCCTAAAAATTTGCAAAGTAAAATGCCAGAGGGAATATTTTCTGTTTCCTAAAACGTCCTTCAGACTTCCTCTAGTCTTATCCTTGACTAGAAGCTTCTTCCAATGAACACACTTTCAATTAAGTAAGGACTTTCCCCAAAGAGATGTTTTTGTGGTTATATTTACCTTTCGTAATGTCGGCGGGTACAGGTGGCGGCGCTGGTGCTCCCAGGATTACCGCCTAATTCATCATAAATGTGTTTCCATTGACGGCGGGCTGTTATCTGAAAAAATGGCAATGGGAAATTCAGTCTTTCGTCATCAAGAGAGTCACAATGCCAGGATTCAATACACACGTAACAGTCAGAAGACAACAGTCTGTTCTGGAAACCCAGAAACAGAGAAGTCCAAATGAGTGCATGGGGACTTATGGTTTTTTTGGTGAGGTCTCACTTCCAGTGATTTTCTTTACAAGAAAAATGGGATTCTGCTTTTGGCTCTATATTTTGTTACTGTTAGTGCACTTTTATCTAAGGCATCCCTCTGGATATTTACATAGTAATTTGCCCCACCCTCTTCAAGGCCCCAAACTCATACTCATTTCCTTTAAAGCATCAAAGTAAAATGTTTTTGCTAAAATATATCTTAGTACATGAATCAGAATTAACACTGGTTGCTTGAGTGGTGTGCAAATGGGTGGCCAAGTACTTAAGAGAGAGACTCTTTACTAAACATGCTTTTGTATCTTCTGATTTTTAAACTATGTGATGGATTGCCCACTTAAAAAAAACTAAATGAAATTACAATAAAACTAATTAGACTGATTAAATTGGTTATGGAATTTATAGTCATTTCAGGCTACATTTTTATGACAGCTCCTCTAACCACCAAAAACAAAATCATAATCTAAAATTGTACATGTCACAAGCTGTTTATTTCTATTCACTTAGGTCAGGAAAATGGGATATTGATCAATCGATGAAAACTAAGACATGCCAAAGTTAAAATGTGAGCTATGTGTAATATTGAGTTAGGTGAATAAAAACAAACAGCTTGCAATATACTGAATAGAATACTATGGTCTTGGTTTTATTTATTTTTTCTTCACATTTATGTTTGCACATAAATTAAGATTTTACAAAATAAAAGATGCACGATCCTACAAATGACTAATCGGGGGAAACCCCATCATTTACTACATCCAAGCAAGTCTAATGTTTCCTTGAAACTAGAAAGACAGAACAAGTTCTGAGGTCCTTGTGAATAAACGTTTCTAAACAGAGTCACAGAAAAACTCTGTTACTGGAATGGGCAGGGGGCAGGGCGTGGCAAAGGTGCCAGTGGCATTTAATACAATCAGAGCAGGAAGCTTATTTTGAAAAATACATGCAGAGCTGCCAACGGAGTTCACTTAGGGGCTAAAGGGAGTAGGGTATGTGTGTGTGTTTGAGGGGGTGGGGGGGAGAGAATCTCAATTTGCAACCAGGGGTCCTGAAACTATAATCTAAGGAGGAGGGGGTAATTAAATAGTATGAGGTAAGTGGTACCTTTTCCATTTCAAAAAGAAAGTTCCTTAAACACTTCCCAACAGGCCCAACTAGGACCTCTAGACAATGCAAGTTCTGCATTGTTCAATTTCCCATGAAGCATTCTTAAACCAATTTGTTTCAATAGTTCTCATTTGACAGGACCACCTCTTACGTCTACTAGCAGGTAGAACTAAAAATAAAATCCTCCTTTATTTTAGCTTGGTTTTGATTGTAATAAATAGTTTCAAGCTCCTTTCAAAACACTCAAAATATATATATTGGTAATTATTTTATATTTAACTACAATCTCCCTCCAACATTTAAATAATACAACTTCAGACTGATTTATGTGAGGCCCATGTATCAAGACAGAAGAAACAGGATCCCCTCCCAGTGTCTATGTTCTTCCTCAAAGTCTTTAAAATACCAAGGCCCCTTGAAATAAACCTCCATACTCCCATCCCTCAGATGAGGTGTGTGGGTCCTTGAGGAGCCAAGCAGGGCAGAAAACAGCCTATGTATATCCCAGCAACTACTTCAGAATAAACCACCATTCTTGTTATTCTTGTATCTCTTGTGTGCACTGTACTTTCTATTTTGTAAAGAGTTTTCACACCCATGATATCATTGAGTTCTCCCATCAGCCTATGAGGCACAATCTGATTCATAGAAGAAAGGGAGACTCAGAGAGGCTGCTAGACTTGCCCAAGGACACACAGCAGCAGAATGGCAATGTCAAGATTTACACCGATGATGACTTATGGTCCCAAGAGTAAACTAGATTTTTTTCCCCCCACTGCATTAAAGTAGCTTCCATATCAGAATGAACTGATGAATAACAGCTCATGCAGGTAGCAGGGTGATAATGGAGAACTCCAAAGGCCTTTTGCTTTAAATGAGGCAGACAAGTGTGGGATGCACACCTTTTACAAGTTCTCAACATTGAGCTGTGGGTCTAGCACTAGTGGGGTGTTAGCATAGCTGGGAGGTTGGCAGGAATCTAAGGGAGTGGGTTAGGTTAATAGTGCTCTGAGATTTTACTCTCTTAAAAAAATAAAACCATGATTCCTTCTATTCTGACTACTTGTGTCTCTAGTTAGAATAGAGGTTTTGTTATTATGTTCACCACCCTCACAGATAAGCCCCAATTATATCTGAATTCATCTACTTACTCATCCATTCATTCACCACTTGTTGAACATATCCTATCTGTTGGGTACTAACTATACTAACAGCTGAGATGTATCAACAACAATCAGACCCACCCAACAATGACTGTATCCTGGTGGGGAACTCCAAAAACAAACAATTGACCAAATACTTAAACAAAATCATACAGATTGTGGGAAATTTAACAAGAGATCATTGCTGATAAGGATATTTAATGTGTGGAAAATAACCATGTTTCCCTCCCATACCCTATCATCTAGACCAGGGAATGCCCTGTTAAACACTTGCCGATCACAGAGGAGACATAACTTCTTTATGAATAAATAATGAATTATCAAAAGGAAAAAAAATCTTCCTTGCACTAGTATTGAAATTGTGGCAGCAGGAAGCCAGCATCAAGCACCACATGGCATTCATAAGCGTGTGCAGCTGGGTGTTAGACCCCTACTAGCAGGTCCTGGTCTTTAAATATAGTTTTGACCATTGAGGACTCATCTGGATTGAAGACAAGGGCTGGGCCTTTAAGGAAGTGGTATCTCTGTTTATCAAGTTTCCAATGGCCAGCCTGGATAAATCAGACCATTTTGAGATATTTTCTTTCCATGGGAAACTCATAAAATGTAATCTTTCCAATGGCTTTTAAGTAGATAATTCTCCTGGGTACACATCTCTAGTTTTTGTGCCTAGGTGAACTTTTAATTCAAATATTAACCAGGGGCTCTAAAGCAAGAAATGTCTAAATCCTTCCATTGTCCAAACTTATAATGGATCTCAGAGACTGTAAGAGCAGAGGAAAGAACATGAGGGCTCTTCCTGGTTCAGCTACTGAGCATTATGCTCCTTCCTGTATAAATTTGCCTTCTGTACTAACATACTTTCATTGTATCTAATTACACACTTAGGGTTTTTATTCTGTTGTCCATTGCCCTCTCTGGATGCACATTAGCTTTTAACCCCACTGAGGGCAGAACCAATGTCAGCCTTCTGGTATCTCACGCCCAGCCCCAATCAGCTGGAAAGTTTTGTCTAGCCAGGTATTGGCTTCATCAACTCCCTCATTCAGCTTCAGGCCTCCTGGTCACACTTATATTTCAACCTGGCCTTCTATTTATTTTAGGTTTCAAGAATAGAAAGAAGTGATAGCTCTTTGTTGCTCAAAGAAAATGGCCAAGTTCATCCAGGCAGTTATTTCTCTTGTATTTCTCCTGTCATCTCCTTCAAAGTCCTCACTTAGAGGATACGGATTCATGACATCTCCCCATCTTCTACTGCTTCCCATTTTAGGGCACTGTGCCAATTACAGAGGCATGGAAGGGGATGAATGGAGAGTGGAGAGTGAGGAGATATCATGAAAAGACAGAGATGTTACAGCTTTTAGAGGTTCATAATACAGCAGAAAGCACAACCCTATACAATTAACCATAAAGCAAGATGAAAAACCAAACAGATCATACCCACGTTAAATAAACCAATCTAAGTGTGTGTGAGTCTTAATCTCACTTTGAAGACACTTGACAGTTATTCCATTCCCTAGTGTGGGGAGACCCAAGAAACTCTGTGAAAAGCACTCTATACCTTAAATGTGCATAAAGTTCTCATTGCTTATAAATATAGTGGTTTTCAAACTGCTCTTTAGAACCCAGGTGGTGTTACAAAGGTGGCCTGAAACTCTCCACAATGCCCCACCCTGCCAAGAAAACAGAGCCAGGAAGTGGGAAAGAAATTGTGCCTTCCACTATTTTATTACATGAAAATATCCTGTCACTTAAAACAATTGGAAGACCATTCTAGCCCCAAACACTGTCTTGGAGTCTTCATTTCACTAGCTTTGAGGTTGCAAGGATGAAAGAATCTTGGAATTTTTGTGGCCTGGTGAGGAAACAGCCATCAGAACTCTTTTAGGACTTTTGTTTCCATGCCATATGAAAGTGTAGAAAATATGGAGGCAAAAGGAGAGTTTTCCTGTAAGCAGTATCATTGGGGCTACTCTGAGAAACAGTCTTTCTCTCAGGACACCTTGAGGGGGGACTTAATTCAAGGAAGATGACTTTTTTTTCCTGGTAGTACTCCAGGAACTAGAGCCTTTCAAAACTACATGACATCATCTTTGGCCTCGAGAATTTTGAGTGAAGCAAGAGACTTTGTCCAGAGAACCAGAGTCAGATTCAGAGGATGACTTGAAATGATGTCAAAGCCTAATCCTTCCAGCAAGAAGACAAGTGACTTCCTTGAGTCGTGAAATAACGGTTGTCTCATTGGCAAGAGAGACGGGGCTGCTAGCTGACATTCTTAGAAGGCACCACTTTGGTCCTCTGCCTCTAGGATAAGATTTACTCAGGACCGACCCATTTCCCTACTTGATTCCCTTCTCTCCAGATATTGCCTCTGGCTCACCATGAAATAGCCAAATAGGAACCACTTCGGCAAACCATCTTCCACTTGCTGCATTTTGGTTAACACCTCAATCTACTCTGTCAGCTTCAATTGCTTCATCAGAGACTGAAGTGCAGGCCTTTTAGCTCATTAGCAAAAGTTCATCCTATTTTGCTTCTTTAGCTATAGTTACCGGTACTATAAAATGGTTAGAAGAAGTTGGGTATATGACTACAAGGAAGGGACCTCTTGGCAGACCAATAAAAATGCCAGGATATTGTTTTTTAGGAAATCAAATCCATCCAATACATTTATGATCTCTAAGCCCAAGGACACAGAGAAACAGTGCACATTTCCAGCAAATGCAGAGGCCAAGAGAACTGAATGTAGCCATTTGTCCAGTGCTATAAAGGCTTAAAATACAACTTTTGCTCCTCTCTCTTTTTTTAATTCAATTTGAGGGTTGTAAAGAACTGAAATGAAATAATCCATAATCTGCAATTCAAACCAGAAGGTTTGAAATAGTTTATAACCACAAACAAAAACAAACCAATTAAGATGGCCTCTTTTTATAACCAGAAGGAATTCCAAAGAGAAGTCTTTATCCAATTACAAATTAACAGCAGAAGAGATGCATCTACAAATTTTAAACTTGACATTTTTTACTAGTACTGAATATTCACACCATCCAGACTCCTTGACCCATCTAAATTCACACATTTTTCTCAAGAATCAGATAAAGTCTCAGTTAGTAATAGTTGATATGCTAAGATTCAAGTAAGGTAAAAAGCACTGACTGAAAAACGCTCCTAACAAAGGTACATTACTAGAACCTATTTCCAAAACACCCAAAATACGTAGAAAGCATTCTAGATATCTACGAGATTGCTGAGAAGGGAAAGCACAAAGAAAGATAATTGATGAATCTCTTTCCCTCCAGTGGTGCTATGGAGGTTGAAACAATTGTGCACAGATACTCAGGAGGTCAGAATGTGAAGAATGCTGTGATGACTCCCATGCAACTCATTTCACCTCCCTGTGCCTCACTTTCCTCATTTGTAAATTGAAGGTACAGATGGGATGAAGCATGGCAAGGGTCTCTTTCCACACAAAGGTCAGTTCATAAAAAAATAAAATGCTAGGGTGCTACACTTTCCCTTATTCAAAATGGAAATACTTAAGAGTCCCAATTTAGATCATCTCTTTACCAAATGGAAAAACACTCACTGGAAACTTTGAGCTGCTTTTGAGCCAACAAAATGTTAATAAGCGGGCATGTTTATTTAGTAATAGCATGAAGATAACTCTGTAATCTTTGATACTTGACTTAAACAGGGGCCACATTTTGAAGCGATGGCCCATGAGGACCAGCAGGCTGAGTGTTGATAATCGTTGCTAGCATTAGCTTTAAATTAGCACCCCCTGGACAGCTTAAAAAAGGTTTCTGGGGAAGCCAGGATGGCTCAGTGGGTTGAGCGCTCACTTTGCAGCACCGGGGACCAGGGATCGAATCCCGGCCCCGGTCCTTGCAGACCCATATGCTGAACTGGGGAGTTCCCCCAGTTCAGTTCTCTCTCTGTCTCTG
>PVKE010024521.1:0-23747 GCA_004027555.1 Craseonycteris thonglongyai | reverse complement strand
GTATTCCATTGTGTAAATGTACCACATCTTCTGTATCCAGTCATCTATCGAAGGGCATTTTGGTTGTTTCCATGTTCTGGCCACTGTGAACAGTGCTGCGATGAACATGCGGGTACAAACATCTTTAAAGATCAAGGTTTTCAGGTTTTTTGGGTAGATGCCCAGTAGTGGGATGGCTGGGTCATATGGTAATTCCATTTGTAATTTTCTGAGGAATCTCCACACAGCCTTCCATAGTGGTTGTACCAGTTTACATTCCCACCAGCAGTGTATGAGGGTTCCTTTTTGTCCACAGCCTCAGACCAATTGCATTTGATTTTAGGATATTTTTTGTATACTTTAATTCTTAGAGCAGTTTTAGGTTTTCAGAAAGATTGGGGTCGGGGGGTGAGCCGGGATGGCTCAGTGGGTTAAGCGCACACTTTGCAGCCCCAGGGACCCAGGATTGAGCCCCGGCCCGTGCGGACCCATATGCTGAACTGGGGAGTTCCCCCAGTTCAGTTCTCTCTCTGTCTCTGTATCTCTCTTTCTCTCTCTCTCTCTCTCTCTCTCTCTCTCTCTCTCTCTCTCTCTCTGTCAAAAAAAAAAAGAAAGAAAGAAAGATTGGGTAGAAAGTACAGCGGTCCCACATGCCCACCCCTCACACAAGCCTCCCTGTTGCCGACACCTTGAGTTGCTGTGGTGCTTTTTGTACAGTTGATGAGCCCATATTGACACATTGTTGACTGAAATCTACTGCTTACATTAGGGTTCAGCTTGGGTTGTCCATCCTCTGGGTTTTGACAAATGCATAATGTAAGGTGACCAGACTCCCGCTTTTGGCGGGACAGTCCCGATTTTTAACAATTTGTCCCGCGTCCCGCAGCATTTTAAAAAAGTCCCAATTTTTGGAAAGAATGCACGACAAGCTAGGGAACGGTGGGAGATAGACCAAATTTTTAATCAAGAACCCCCTCCCCCCAGGTCAATGGTGTCCTGCTTTACCAATGTTCAAATCTGGTCACCTTAGCATAATGTCATGTGTCTGCTGTCACAATGTCCTACAGAAGTCCCATCAGTCTAAAACCATCCGTACACTACCTCTTCATCTCTGCCCCCGCCCACCAGCCCCTGACAAGCCACTCATCTGTGCACTGTCACTCCAGCTTTGTCTGTGCCTGATTTTATTCTTAAAGAACAAAATTGCCATTGTCCCTTGCCTTCACCAAGTGAGTCACTCACACTTGACCTTCTCTGTCTCTATTTTCAGTGGACAGCTTTTCCCAACGAGAGATTGAGGAGTTCCTCAGTGAGGCCGCGTGCATGAAAGACTTCAACCACCCGAATGTCATCAGACTCCTAGGTACCTCAAAAAACGCAGGACTGGAGGGCAGAGGCTCTCAGCCCATCCACCCTGTCCAAGGGGAAATTTTGAGGATGGAGACGTGTATATTGAGTATAACCCCAAAGTACTTTATGACACGGGGTTTTCATCCCAAAGCCTTCTCCTTACGGCTACATTTTCTGAGGCTGCTGGTAAAAGTGGGATGTGATTTAACATCAGAATTTGGTTTTTAACTCCATTGGCTAAAAGCACAAAAGAGGGGATCAGTTTCCAGAGGTTGCTGTGGAAATGACACTGTTCTGAGAGGGAGGAACAACCTACCAATAACTGAATGTCCTGCCGACATTTCTTTTTCTGTCCCATGACTTGGTAAATGCTAAATTCTTTGGGGGACTATTTAACATGTCTTTAGCACTTCAAGGAGATGTGAAAACTAATGTTTGGCTACCAATATTATGTCAAAGAGACGAATGGACTCGTTTGTGATTATTGCCTTCTGCAGATTGAGAACAATCGTGCTTTGTGCACCTTAATGGGCAAGAGCTTTCCAGGCCTGGTGTCAGGTGACACACGGGCTCTAGTTCTAGAATTCCACGATAAATGGGCTTTTCCTATGCATAACCGTCAAAATGTAGAGGAGATTTTTACCTAATGGCCCCCAAAACTCTTTTCAGAGTTTTAAGTGTTTGGTTTCAGTGGACACCTTTAAGTGATTAAATATTAGCTATCACATGAAACCAGTTTGCCCTTGAATTCTAGTGTGGTCACAGGCCCTCACTTAGATTCAGTATCACAAAAATTCCACGGGTCTCCAGACGGCTTTGCTTGTTACAGGTTGATTTTTGAGAGCTTTTCTGCCAAGATTGGCACAAACCTGAAAGGTAAGAACACACCAAGCCGTGGACCCAGTGTGTCCATGGTCCATGTTACAGCACACGGTATGTGAGTTGTGAGCGTTGATTGTTTTTAACTGTCCACTTGGGAACATGTGGTTTCAATTTGGCCAGTGCCCGAACTGCTTTTCTGGTCACTGCTAACAAGGGCTCTTTGTAACTCACTCTGTTCTCCATTTCAGGTGTTTGTATAGAAATGGGTTCTCAAGGCATGCCAAAGCCCATGGTGATTTTGCCCTTCATGAAATACGGGGACCTGCATACCTACTTACTCTACTCCCGACTGGACACAGGACCAAAGGTAATTACCCTGTTGCATCGCCTCAGGACACCTCTCAGGGTTTACATGACAGGGCCTGGGCAACCTCAGCATCTGACCTTGAAAATACACAGGTGGGAAGGCAATCGCATTGGCCTTTGTTCAGGGCTCACTGCACCCTGGCCAGCTCCTAGGTTTTATTGTGCCTGTTGTATTGGGGGAGGGAGCCCACTGGGAGCAGTCTCAGAGCCCAAACATCATCGCAGGGGACACAGGGCCCCTCATGCTGTCAGAATGGCCTGTTTCTTTTGACTTGGCCTCTTTTCAGCTTGGTTACTCAGAAATCCCTGGGTATGGGACACATCTCAGTTCTCAGAGGGGAGGTCCCCTGAGCTGTTTTGCAGACACTGACTGTGAATTAACTCCATCCACCTTTCTCTTCATCACGAGCCTGTCTGTCTTCAGAACCAGAAAGTGTGTTGGTCTCTGGATCTTTATTGTTAAGTCTTAAAATTGGACAGGGTGATTCCACCAGATTTATTTCCCTTCCCAGAATCGTTTTAGGCCTTCTGCTTCTGTTCTCATATAGATTTTAGAATCAGCATCTCTGTATCAGCCAGAAGTACTGCTGTTGTCTTAACGTTCTTTCGAACAAAATAATGAGGGAAGCAAGTACACAGAATTTTACAGGCTAACGCACAGTTTCTACTCACGGAAGTGCAAATATATCTCCAATGATGGAAAGGAACTTGGCTTTTATAAATAGGAAAAAGGAATATACATTTTCATATTTTGATACTTTGTAGTGCAGGTAAAGCTGGCAGTCACAGAATGCATAGAGAAGCTGGAAAAATAAGGTTTTATTCAGATTTTTTCTTTGCTCTGTTCAATGAGTTCCTTGGGTATATGCATCTGCAGGAGTGGCCAAAGGCTAGGTCTCAGCTACAGAATGTCCTCAGTAGGGCCTCTGTGCCTTTTTGTCCCCATATGTGATCTGTGAGCATAGGACATCTTTCTGTTTATTTGGGTCTTCTTTAATATCTTCTATGTTGCAGTTATCAGAATATATGTTTTGTACTTCTTTTGTTAAATTTATTCTTCATTATTTTATTTTTATTCTTCTATAGCTAAAATTGTTTTCTTTTTAAATTAATTTTATCAGGGGGACATTGGTTAATAACATATAAGTTTCAGGTGTACAATTCTATAGCACATCATCTGTCTATTGCACTGTGTGCTCACCACCCTTAGTCTAGTCTCCTTCAGTCACCATATATTTGACCTCCTTTACCCTCTTCAACCTCCCTCCACCCCCAACTTGAGAGTGTCATGCTAAGTGAACTTAGTCAGAAAAGGATAAGAACCACGTGATTTCACTCCTATATGGGATATAAAACAAAAAGCAACAAAAAAACAAACAAACTCATAGACACAGACTACAGTGTGGTGGTTAAAATTGGTTTCTTAATTTTATTTTCAGATTGTTCATTGATAATATATAGAAATGCTGTTAAATTTTGTGTATCAGTCTAGTGTCCTGCAACTTTGTTGAACTCATTTATTTGTTCTGCCACACAATTACCTTTTAAATGACTATTGGTCACAGTCTGCAAGAATAACATCATCATTCTAGGAGAAAATAACACAATAGTACTCATGCTCATTCTGCCTTCATGAATGTCAGGAGCTCTGATATTTCTTAGCACCCAAATCCTTTCCTGGAAATTAGCATCCAGAAAATCAGATGCCCCAAGTGTACAGAGCAGAGGCATAAGACTCTACTGCGTGATCTGTTTCCATTTTTAATAACTCCCTTATGTCAGGCAGTGGTCCCCAACCTTTTTGGCACCAGGAACCAGTTTTGTGGAAGACAATTTTTCCACGGGTAGGGGCAGGTAGGATGATTCAAGCATATTACATTTATTGTGCACTTTATATCTATTATTATTATTTATAGTCTACAATGAAATGATTATACAGCTCACCATAATGCAGAATCAGTGGGAGCCCTGAATTTGGTTTTCTGCAACTAGACATCCCATCTGGGGGTGATGGGAGACAGTGGCACCCGAAGTGTGTTGCTTACGTCCAGTCTGCTCCATAATCTCATTTTGGCTGCTGTCACTGCGGAAAACCCTGCTTCACAAAGATAGGATGTTGGAAATGGAAGCAGGTTTTGCAGTGCTTTTGTGGCAATCTCAGGATATTCCGCCTTGACTTTAATTCAGAACGTATAGAAATGTGAAGTTGTCTCACATACTTTTAAGGCCACCATTGTTCATGATCTCAAGCAGCTGATCCTCTTCTAGCACGAAGTCGATTTACCTGACTTATTCACAAATGGGCCGTGGATCCATTCCTTCTGAATTTGAGGATCTTTTGTGGTTGGGAAGTAAAGCTCAAATACTTCTGAAAGCTGAGATAGGTCATCACACACCAGCTGGGAGAAGGTCCTGGCTCAGTCCTTTCAAAACTCTGCTACTATTTGAAACATGTCAGAAATCCCAATGTTCACTTCATCACCCCCGTAATTCCAGTTTGGCTTTGAATGCAGCTACTTTATCTGCCGACTTGAACACAGTTGTTGTTCTCCCCTAAAGTGACAGATTGAGCAGGTTCATTGAGCAGGTAGACTGTGTCACACAAGTAAGCAAATTTTGTGACCCATTCTGTGTCACTGAAATGTGCTGCCAGTGGTGACTGTTTTTCTAAAAGAAATCTCTGGAGTGGCTCTCGAAACACAAAAACTCTGGGCAGTGATCTACCTTTAGAAAGCCATCTCACTTCTGTGTATAAGAGAAGACTTGCGTGCTCTGCGTCCATCTCCTCACAGAGATGTGCAAACAGACATGAGTTAAGGGCATGTTGTTGATCATTTTAGCCACATCCTGCAAAATGTTGTTAAGTTCAGGTAACATTTTTCAGTTAGCCAGCATTTCTCCGTGGGTGACACAGTGCGTAGACTCACATTCAGAAGCAACCTCTGACCCAAGTAATGAAACCAGAAAGCCATCTAGTCATGGTAGCTGCTCCATCTGTGCATATAATGACACAGAATGCTCAGTTCAGCTTTCCTAATATGTAATCATTCAAAGTCTTGAGTAGTTCTGCAGCTGTGGTGGTGGTTGGGAACAAAAGTGCACATCACATATCCTCATGCATATGCTCCTGAAAAAATACAAGACTGTCCAGAAAAAAAATCCAGCCATTGTCAATGTAACGAGAATGTTACAAGGCTAGATACTTTCTGGACAGCCCTCATATATCGCACCAAAACAAGCATTGCCTTGTTGCCAACATCGGTAGACTCTTCAACCTGGATTGCATACCATGGTGACTCATTAATCCTCTTTAACAACTGTGCCTCATTCTCCTCTGCTATTTCATCGGTTCCTCTATTGATGGCGTAGCCAAAAGAGGAATGTGTGCCACCTTTTGAACTGTAACCTCTCCTAAAATTTCACAACAAATGTCCTTAGCAGCAAGCAGGATCAACTCCTCACCAGTAGTAAGGGTCTTCTTACCTTTAGCAATGTGTTCAGCCACTAAGAATGATGTTCTCAGTGCAGACACATTTGATGAAGTGGTGGCCTTCAGTCACTGCTCTGTTCTTCATGTTCACATTTTTATTTTAGGTAAAACACCAAAGGTTTGTCTTTTGAGACAGGGTGTTTCGTCTCCATGTGGTGAAGCAGTTTTGAAGATTTCATGGCTTCATTGAATAGCCAGTCACCACATGTTATACAAAGTGGACTTGGAGAATATGAATCACCTGTCGCAATGAACCTGTAATTTAAGTAGCTTTAAAATGCAGCTTTCTTTTTGTTGGCAGTCTTCTGCTATCTCATCATTTGGTATTTCCCCTTTTCAAAGAAGCTCTCCAATGACGTTTGTGTTTTATTCATTTTGGCTAGGGTTACCTTGTAGGCCTACCAGAACTGTGACAGACAGTGAGCAGTGCAGGAAAGAGGCGTGGATGGAAGCAGTAAATAAAATAATGGGCTGGCCACATGCAGACCAAAATAAGTGTCAGAGTCTGAGTTAAAGCCTCCCACCAGATGCAGCTTAATTGTCACTTGCCACTCACTGATAGGGTTTGTTTTTTTTTTAAGATTTATTTTATTGTTCTTGACAGAGACAGAGAGAAGGGGGAGGGCCCAGAGCAGTCTCCATAGTTGTATGTCATCAGTTTTCGACATGGTTTCCTTCCACGCCAGTGGACGGGGGCCTTCCACATGGGAGGCATGCCCCCTCAAGCTGGGTGCTGAACTGGGGGCCTTTCACATGGAAGTTCACCCCATGGGAAGCTCATCCCAGTGAGAATCAAACTGGGGACCTCTCACATGGGAAGCATACCCCAGTTCAGTATATGGGTCTGCAAAAACCAGAGCCGAGATTTGATCCTTGGTCCCCAGGGCTACAAAGCAAGAACTTACCCTACTGAGCCATCCCAGATTCCCCAAGATAGGGTTTTAATATAAGTCTGCAAGTAATTAACTTATTATGGTCTCTGTGCAGTCAAACTTCTCTGCTAATGTTAATCTGTATTTGCAGCTGCTCCCCAGCACTAGCATCACTGCCTCAGCTCCACCTCAGACCATCAGGCATTAAATTCTCACAAGGAACATGAAACCTAGATCCCTCGCCCACACAGTTCACAATAGGGTTCACATTCTTATGAGAATCTAATGCTGCTGCTGATCTGACAGGAGGCAGAGCTCAGACTGTACTGTGAGCGATGGGAAGTGGCTGTAAATATAGATGAAGCTTCACTCACTTGCCTGCCCCTCACCTCCTGCTATGCGGCTCAGTTCCTAACAAGCCATGTACTGGTACCAGTCTGTAGCCCAGGGGTGGGGACCCCTGATATAAGGTTAAAGGATAATTAAAGTATTTCATCACATATGCAGTGTGTGATTGACACAGGTCCTAACTGGGAATACAAATCATTAAAAATGCAATGTCTTCATGAATACCATTTTCAAAAACGCATGTTCTATAGATCATAAGCCATGACAAGTCGAGGGTTTTGGGGACCTATGTCGGGACGGACCTATTTGTGGTTTCTAGGAAATGAGTCCTTCTCTCTAGGCCTCTGACTGTGCTCAAACATGAAATTATTGCAGATATAGCTTCCCCCCCACATCACAATCTGTGGGATCACTTCCCACCCGGCAGGTTTCTAACCCAGCAGCCTGGTGTGATTTCACAACAGGAAGAAAACATCAGACTGCTGAAACTTACAAGAGGACCTTTGGGGAAACAATGAAGATTTCCTGTAATAAAGGAGCAGAGACCGTCCTCATTTTACTCTAGAAAGCATTTCCTCATTTCTCTTTTAAAACATCTCTGAGTAAAGTGCTAGTGGCTCTGGATACATAATTGGAAAATGCTCCCTCTAAGGAGACTTTGCCTCATAGTATTAGACACCCCTTCATACAAACTCTTCCCCCACAAAAGCCAAACTGCCTTCCTGTCCCCTCCCCTCTGCGTGGCATAAGTGCTCAGTCCCCTGCCACTCAGGACACAGAGGATCGCATTTGACTTCATAACCTGGGGAAAACAGATGTTATTCACTTTCATTCTTTTCTTAAAGCCTTATTTGTGGTACTAGTGATATGGGAAGGAAAGGTTTGTTTCCTTGTTTCATAGCCACACATTCAAGAAGTAAAAACACCATTTCTAGCCACAGGTGGAAATACCTTATAGGTTTTCCTTTTTAAAAAATCATCTTTTTCTTGCTCCGTTCCCCTCCCCCCCCAGGATATCCCTGTGCAGACTCTGGTCAAGTTCATGCTGGACATTGCCCAGGGGATGGAGTATCTGAGCAACAGGAATTTCCTTCATCGTGACTTAGCTGCTCGAAACTGCATGTAAGTTAGGATCCTGGCTCGTTCTGGGGTTGGCGGGGGATGCCTCCTAGGGTTGGTATTTGTTGGGCAGGGTGCATTGCAGAGGTCTGGCACTGTCACAGAGAAGGCAAGCTGGGTTCTGGAGATGTGATCTTCATGATGCATGACAGGCTTTTTGCTTGAGGGGTCTCCCTACCTCTGCCTCCGGTGACGACATTTATATTTTCACACTCTCACGCCCTGGGAGGGTGAGGTAAGTCATTATGCTCCTTGCCTGTTGCCAACAATGGCTATGGGCCCAGAGTTACATGTAAGTCTTCAAAGACAGTCATGAAAATCATAAAGGTCTGTCTCTAAGTTCTTGTGATGCCCCCTCTGCTCCGTGGACACATCCTTTCCAGCAGAGGGACAGGGACGTATAGAGAAGTTTGAGCTTATGTTTTGCCTACCACCTCCTCACCCTGCCCCAGCAGCCATCATCTGCTGTAAATCTTCTAAAACAATGGCTGTGTCTGGATTTTAAGTTCACTATTGCAAGAAGAGGGAGTGTTTCTTAAACATGTTGCTCGTTTGTTTTTCTCGGTCACAGGTATGACAGTAGAGCCCTCCCCGCACTCCTTCTGGCCAGCCCAAGCCTTTTCGGCCCCCTACCTTTTCCACCTCCATTTTGAGAGCCCAGAGGGCCTTATTTTTGTTTCTTATTTAAATACTTTAGTCCACCACAGGGGGAGAATCATAAAAATCTTTTTCTCTTTAATACTTTCTTCATATTTTTTCCACCAGGTAGGGTGACCACCTGTTGGTTTGCCCAGAACCAAAGGGTTTCACAGGATATGGGACATCCAGTTTTAAACGTCAGTGTCAGGCAAACAGAGACAGGTTGTCACCCTACCTGCAGGCCACTCATTTGTCCTCTTGCCATCTCCTTCTTGCCTAGGATCTGTTTTAACAGCCCATTGCAACCCTTTAGTTTTCCAATTTGTTCCTAAAGGACCACCTGGCTGTCTTCCCAAGAAGCCCAGGGTCCCCCCACAACAGCGTGCACTGGCCCATGTTCCCCAAGCTGTCAGGAGACTCCCTTGGCCCCCAGAGTGAGTACACCTGCAGATGTCAGGCAGGGAGGCTACTGGGTGCTCAACGTGCCACCAGAGGCCCAGGGTTTGAGCTGGGCGCCTCCTCCAGGAAGCACCTCTGTTCCCTCCTGGGGTCTCCGCCCTTGTGCATAGGTGACCTTGCTGGTCCAAACCCGTCACAGACCAGATGGGTGCAAGGTTGTGACTATCCCACTCCCTCTCACCCATGCCATGGGTCCTTGAGCAGGACCCTCCCAGGCCATCACACCATGGATGTCTTTGGCGACATGTGAGCACACCTGTGACTTAGAGCTCCGCCTCTGATGTCGCTGAAGACACGCCCTCACTCTCTGTAGGTTGCGGGATGACATGACCGTGTGTGTCGCAGACTTTGGCCTCTCTAAGAAGATTTACAGTGGCGATTACTACCGCCAGGGCCGGATCGCGAAGATGCCTGTGAAATGGATCGCCATCGAGAGCCTGGCGGACCGAGTCTACACTAGTAAAAGTGACGTGGTGCGTAGTTTCCATTCGGGTCCCCGTATGGCAGAGGTGACCCACGCTGAAGGAAGTGACGTGACTGGTGTTGCCACATGCTCACTCTGATGATCTAAGGGTTGGGGCATGTTCACACCTCTTAATACCAGACACTCTAATTCAGGTGGAACCCCAGGTGCTGGTGGGGTCTCCTGACACCCAAAGCTCGGTCTTCCCATGGCCCTTGACTTAGTCCCATTTTTCTCTGCCACAATATGGTGACTTCTTGCCCACAGCTGAGATATTTTATGTTCACATTAAATTTAGTGAGTTCATCAAGTGGACATGGCATGAAAGGGGCTGTGTAGTTTACCCTCAACCAAACACTGACAGCAGCAGTGGAACTAAGCATGGCTGTGACAGAAGGCTCTTATCTGCCTTTGTCACATTGCTCAGGACAGCGGTAGTGGGATGGAGACCATGACGCTCTGACCCCATGTTACTGCCGTAATGGAAAAGCAGCGTATCTCACACATAATTGTCAGCGTTATGCATGGTCACTGGGGCTTTAAGGAAATGACCTTTACCCAATGAAAAGTCCATTCAGCCCCTCTGAAAAGGCTTGCGTTCGAACTCCTTGCTGCTTTGTTCCTAGTGGGCGTTTGGAGTGACCATGTGGGAAATAACAACTCGAGGGATGACACCCTACCCTGGAGTCCAGAACCACGAGATATATGACTACCTTCTCCACGGTCACAGGCTGAAGCAGCCGGAGGACTGCCTGGATGAACTGTGAGTGCGCTTCCCCTTGTCACCAGGCACCTGCATGGGCCAGCCAGTGGCTCTGCAGAGACCTGGGGACACACCGCCACAGGGGGAGGGGACACTCTTAGCCAGACCGGCGTGTGCAGAGGTGGCACACACAGATAGGCAGGCCAGGGCCTGGGCGGGTGTGCAGGGGCCCCCCATGTTCTCTAGGTCTACAGGCACCTCTAGGAACTGCATCCTAGATGAGCAGGGTGACCTCATCACGCATGAGGTACCTGAGTGGCCACCTGCCCTCTTGTGCTGCATCATCCTTCTCTTTCTAGACAGCATTTCAAACAAATGAATCAGAATAATGTCCCCAATTGGAAAATTTTGAAATTGGAGCCCGTGACTCTGAGGTCAGGCCGGTTCAGAATCACTTGGGGGATGTTCTAACAGCACAGTTCCTTGGCCCTGTGCCTGGAGAACATGACCATGTTGGGACAAAGTGAGCCTAGAAATGCATGTTTTAAGACACGCCCTGGGAGACGTGTGCTCAGCCTGGAGTGAGGACCCCAGCTCCGAGTGCAGGTTTGAGGTTCACATCGCGTCCCACCAGGCCCCTCCCTGCCGAGGCAGGCAGTATGGGGAAAAGCCCCTGAGTCACACGGGCCAGCCTCTGCTTCTAACGAGCCATGTGTGAGGCCATCGCAGCCGGCTTGGCCTCTCTGTGCCCATTATCAGCCACAGGAAAAGCCTCGTTGCTTGTTTCTCAGAGCGGTGCTAGGAGGGTTAAAAAAAAAATTGTGGTGCACCCAGCCTACAGGAGGCAGACAGCATGTGTCACATGATGAGTGACAGAGACCCAACTGCCCAGACACCTTGCTGACCTTCTTAAAGTACTTTCTGTGGTGCTGCCTCCAGCTGGGGATGTGGACCTCCTAGTGCCAGGTCTGTCCCCATGTAGCGGGACCCATGGGCTTGAAGAGGGTCTCATTTTCCACAGTCAGCGTGATTGAAGGACTGGGCCAGTGTGGGCTCTGCACGAAGGGCATGGGAGCACCGGAGCCTGTGGGCCTGGGCAAGAACCCCCCCCACACACACACACACACACAGGCACCCCCACTCTAGCCCTTCTCCCTCACAGTGGGGAGGGTCAGCACAGGTGACAGTCAGGCCTCCCAGGCCCTGTCCAAACCAAACCGAAGGAATGTTGACGCAGACCCTCAGCCTGTGTGGTGGTGGTGGCGGGCAGTCACTGCAGCTGTGACTTAGAGCACTCGGAGCACCGACGAAAAACGCGAGCCCGTGAAAAACATCCTGAACTCCTAATTCAATTACATCTGCGGTTTCATGGCTGTTTTTGAAAGGACCACATGAATGCAATGTTTGCTTCTGAAATAGAGGAAGGCGTTTCAGCCAGTGTTGAAGGAAGGGTTTTGTTGTCCCTAGTGTGTCATGGTTCCCTGTGTGTGTGTGTGTGTGACAAGACGAGACTGTTTGCAGTTCCCTGTGTGTATGTGAGAGACAAGACGAGTGTTTGCGGTTCCATGTGTGTGTGTGTGTGAGAAAGACGAGAGTGTTTGCAGTTCCCTGTGTGTGGGAGAGACAAAACAAGAGTGTTTGCAGTTCCGTGTGTGTGTGTGTGTGTGTGAGAGAGAGAGAGACAAGACAAGAGTATTTGCAGTGACCATCTACAGTCAGAGCAAGGCCTCAGCTATGTCACGCTGCAGGTTTCCATGTTGCACACAGAGCCCAGTGAGGAATGCTGACTTAGCTTCCTGGGAGGATTTTTGAGGGGAAATGTCACAAAGTCAGCATATGTGGTGTGGCCAGGAGGTCAAGACCAGGCGTCCCCATGACCCCCCACATAGAGCCACCATGGGCTTGACCCAGGCCTCCTTCCTTGGTCCCTTGTCCCATCTGGATGCTGGTGAACAACAGCACCCCGCAGAGTGGCCCGTTTCCCTACCTGGGGCATCTTCTTTTAAAAATGAGCCACACTGAGCTTCTCACCTACATCAGCTGAGATGCGTTCATGCCTGTGTTCATTCCCCCTCGGTCTTTTAAAAGTCAGCTGTGAATGTAAGGGAGTGCACTTTGTACCCTGCCCTCCCATCCTGCCCTCTGAGGCCACTTCTTCTCATGGTGTCACCCACCTCCTAGTGACCAGGAGGCAGGCCTGCTCCCTCTGCCCAGAGGCTGCTCTGTCATCCCCATGGGTCACTTCCTCAACAAAGGGCATGGCCTCCTGGCCATAGCCCTCGGACCCTGGTTCTTGCTTCGGCACACCCATTTCCATAGTCCTCCAGTGACACTCAGGAGCCACCCTATGCTTTCGTTATCCCATTGGGTCCCCTCAGCCAGCAGGTGTCCTTCAGCATCCCCCTTCCCTCCAGTGTCACCCCAAGTGTCATCAGTGCTGTGGACACAGAGAAGCCCAGGCTGGGGGGCCTGGAGGCACCTGCTCCCACCCCCTCATCACACCTGAGGACACAGTGGCACAGTGACATCATGGTGTAAGAAAGGACCCAGCTCATACCCACTTTCCCCTCTCAGAAACCCTACTCTACTTACTGACCAGTCCTCCTGCTTCTGCCTGTGAAGGCCGAGGGCAGAGCGCACACAACCCTCTGTAGCACTGTAGACACATGCTGCTGACATGTTGTGACATGACGTGACATCTGCTCAGGGTGTCATTTTGCCAAGGAGATGTGAGGCACTCAGCCCTCCCCAGACACAGGAAGAAAGCAGATGCTTGACAAATATGGATAAATTCATAAAATTTCTTAAATTTGTATGACTGCATCTTAACTCCTTTTTTAAAAAATGTGGTAAAGTACATACACAAATGTACCAGGACCAGCCTGGCTGAAAGAAGTTCCTGAGTTCGAGTGGTGGGAATTGAAGACAGACCCAATGATCTGCCAACTGTCCTCAATAGGAGCAGCCCCGAATAGTATCTTGTATAGTATACATGTGCGTCATCACAAGAGAACATCAGACATTGTTTGTCTCGGCTAAGCCTAGTCCAAGGGCATCTTTATCTCAAGCACATAGCCATTTCTTTGTATGCTTTGTAAGCCTTTTTTGTTTCTTGCGTTCTGGTTTTCTGGAACACTGTGTTGCAAATTGTCAGCTCTCAAACCTTCATGCAAAGCTACACGTATACATCTAGTTTCTATCCCTTCTGGGAGGCTGGGGGCGCTGAGGCCCTGCCATCAAACCCCAGGTCTGCCTTTCCTGGGAGGCTGGGCAGAGAGCCTTCCCTGTTAAGCACATGACCAGCTCCCAACACAAAATTTAACATTTGCCATCTTTTTTTTTAATTTAATTTTATTTTATTTTTATTGGTTTTGACAGAGAGAGAGAGAGAGAGATACAGAGGCAGAGAGAGAACTGAACTGGGGGAACTCCCCAGTTCAGCATATGGGTCCACAAGGACCAGGGGCCAGGATTTGATTCTCGGTCCCCAGCGCTGCTAAGTGAGCGCTTAACCCACTGAGCCATCCAGCTTCCTCATAACATTTGCCGTCTTAACCATTTTTCAGTGCGCTGTTCAGTAAGGTCCTTTCACAGGGTTGTGCAGCCATCCCCACTAGCCATCTCCAGAACCCTGTCATCTTCCCAAACTGACTGTGTCCCCAGGAAACAACAACCCCTCCCTCCCTTCCCCAGCCCCAGCCACCTATGTGGTTACCTCGTGTATAAAATCTCAATGGGAAAAGAAAAATGGCCATTTACAAAGGCAACTGCCAACCTTGTTGTGTCTTCCCATCCCTGAGAATGAAACCGCTGACCCCACAGCCCTGCCCTTACTGACCAGGAGCTCTGCTAGGTCCACTGCCTTGAAGTCACCCTTTGTGGCAGCGGCTTTGACACTCACTGTACCTGCTCACCACGTCTTTACAAGTCATAGTTACAGTTTTACATATTTCATAAAATATTGAAAGTGAAAGAGAAATAAGTTTCAAAGGGATATTGCTACCATGTTACATGAAGAAGAACATAGAGAATTTAAACGCTTTCTCCTGAGATGTGGAATAAAGGAAGGTAAATTGCCGTATTTTTCTGGGTATAAGACACCCCCATATATAAGACAAACCCCTATTTTTCTAGCCCAACATTAAGAAATCACTCCCATGTAGAAGACGACCCACAATTTTTGGTCTAACAATTTTAGACAAAAGTATCATCTAGTACACAGAAACATACGGTAAATAGCACAGAGCCTTGATGTCACAGTGAAAAGGAGAACATGTCTCTAAAGACAGGATTCCTCAAAGCTCAGCTCAGACTGCATGCAGCCAAGGCTCTGTGGAAAAAAGGAAGTCATGTAAGTCCATTTGTACCATAAAAACTTCAAAAATGGAAACAAAACCTCTTTGTCTAGTCTCAGTGACCATCTCACAAAGGTGAAATGGAGAGTGACAGAATTGACATCCAGGTGAGAACCGATTTCTCAGGGGCATGCCTGCTTCCCAGCATCCTGTGCTCACAGGCAAAGGGTTTGTAGGTCCCCACCTTCCAGAAGCTCACACCCGTGTAGACAGAGGCTGCAAAGTCAACAAATGCAAAACTATCGATGGTCATGCATGAATGAGATTTGGACATGTGTGCAAATGTTCTGCTTGATGTGATTACACGTGGACATGGAAATTGCACATTTATGTTCATAGGAGATCAGTAATCCACTTTATATGTCAGATGATTTGCATTTGGGTCATTTTCTTATCCAGCAACATAAATATCACTTTCTCAAAACAGGAAAGAATCCACATGTTATGATGCTACCACTCAGGCTTCCTGCTTCAGTCATCTCCCTGTTTGACTGTGCTCACGTCACTATAGCTCCAACTGTAATTCTTATTATGTCAGATCCAGGGCATGAGGACGCCCCCTGGAAGGGAGTCCTCCCTACAGAGCACAATGGGGGGTGTAGGACAAGTCCAGCGGGGGTGGAGGGTGGGGATGGGGTTCCTATGCTGCCCCCTGCTGCCCACTCCCCGCGCTCATGACAACATTACAGTGACAGGGCTGTTGAGATGAGATGTAGTGACACAAAGCACCAGCTTAGTGAGGCACAGTCCTCACCCCATCCCCCCAACCTTGGGCCCTTCTGACTCTGCTCTCCTGGTGGCAAGCCTAGTTTGATGGATTAGAACAGGTCAGCACACTTTTTCTGTAAAGAGCCAAATAGTAAATATTTTCAGTTCTGAGACCACATGGTCTCTGTAGCAACTGCTCGAGTCTGCCATTGCAGCGGAACCAGCCATAATGAACAAATAAATGTAGCTGTGTTCCAGTAAAACTTCATTCACAAAACAGATGATGGGCCAGATTAGGCCAATGGGTTACCAGCCTCTGGTATAAAGGAAAGGACCCAAAATACTCCTCCTTTGCAAAGTTAGATGTAATTACAAGTGTCCTATATTCCTGGAGTAGGGGAGCACTTGTCACCTACCCATGGAGCATTTCTAAAACTTGAACAAATACTAAGGCACCAAGAAAACCTCAGCAGTTCCCAAAGGGTAGAATTAGAATGGGTCACAGTGTGATAAAATCCATGAGGAGGTGCACTGGGGGAGCTCACTGTCTTCTGTCCTCGCAGGTATGAAATAATGCACTCTTGCTGGAGGGCCGAGCCCTTGGACCGGCCCACCTTTTCCATGCTGAGGCTGCAGCTAGAGAAACTCTTGGAAAGTTTGCCTCGAGTGCAGGACAGAGCTGACGTCATTTACATGAACACACAGCTACCCGGGGACTGTGAGGTCCCAGCAGATGGCCCCCCGCCTGCGCAGCTAGACCCAGACATGGACCCCGACACCGTGTGTGCTTCCTGCACGCCCAGCACTACTGTCAGCGTGGTCACAGCCCAAGTTCATTCAAGTTCACAGCACAAGGACAGGCCTCATGAGGAAAGGTACATCCTGGACAGGGGCAGTGGGGACTGGGAAGACCTGGCCCCTGCAGGCTCAGCAACAGGAACAGAGGAGGAGCAAGGGCTCCTACCGGAGGACAGACACGTGAGGAGTGGTGTCTCTTGGTCTCAGTCCAGCACACTGCCCTTGGGGGGGCCACCGCCCGATGGACTTTTGTTTGCGGATGACTCCTCAGGCGACTCAGAAGTCCTGGTGTGATGAGAGCCGACAGACCCCTGTGCCCCCGAGGTCCCTGCCCGCTCCACGGTTCTGCAGTCTGTCCTCCTTACGAGGCCAATGCCCGAAAGCCCCAGATGAGTGTTATCCAGCGCATCATGGTCAAAAGTGCAGAGTGTATACTATTTATTTAAGGAGAAAAAAGTCTATGTGTATATATGAGGGAAAGAGACATAGATATTATATTTTAATAAAAGATGACATATTTCATGCCACTTACCTTGTAGGTCCCCAATGTTGAGCTCTGTCTGCCTCCTCTATAGCTGCTCCCTGGTGGTAACATGTGCACAGAGTCCAAGCTATTTGTTCCGGGTTCTTTTCTTTTTCCTGACTATTAAATGTAAAAATATGTGTGAAATAAAATGCTATCTTTGACTTTGCTTCCAGTCTTTTGAAAAATCAGAACTCCTCTATGAATTACCTGTTGATAAGAGTGACCCGTTTGATATTTAATGCTTTATAACTGATTAGTTCTTCCATATGACTTTCTAATAAAACATGAACAAGGAAGGATGTGTTGTGCTTACTTGAGACGTGGAAAGACTGGGGTCACTGACAGCCTCGAGCCTTTGCAGGGAATTCCCTTTGTGCCTTCGCACACTTGCTGGGCCATTCTCAGATGTTTCTTAAAGATCAGGAAAAACTTTTGGGGAGGCCAAAGGTGAAGGATAAAAATGAGTTAAAGTGGGGAAGCTGTAATGGCTCAGAGGGTTAAGCGCTCACTTTACATCCGTGGGGACCAAGGATCTAGTCCTGGCCCCAGCCTGTGCATACCCATATGCTGAACTGAGGTGTGCCTCCCATGCAGGAGGCCCCCAGTTTGGTTCTTGCCCCCCAGTTGGGCCCATGGCTCAAGGGGATGTGCCTCCCATGCAGGAGGCTCCCAGCCCAGTTCCTGCCCTGCGTGGCCCCCGCCCATCTTTGTGGAACAAAACCATGTTGAAAACTGATGATGTACAACTATGGAGAGTGCTCTGGGCCCTCCCCCTTCTCTCTGTCTCTGTCAAAAACAATGAATTTTAAAAAATGAGTTGAAGTGAATAGTGGAAGAGCACCCAGCGGGAGGCAGGCAGGACAGGGTAGGGAGCAGGCGTGAGCTGGGCTGTCACAGAGGCCATTGTGTAGCACCATGTGTTTAAGCACTTTATGTGAACTGTCCCATTGGATCTGTGCATTGTGACTGTGAGTACCAGTGCCATCATGTGTGAGCCAGGGACCAAGGCTGGAGGTCGAGTGACCTGCAATGGCCTACCTCCAGTCAGGGCTGCAGCAAGGGTTCAGAACCAAGCGGCCTGCTTCTGGTTGGTTCTAAGCATGTGATTATCATTTAATTACGAAACACAGTAGCACTTTTGATGTGCCAGGCACTGCCCACATTTAGTCCTCATAACAGGTAGGTGCTACTGTTATTCCCACTTCACAGACAGGCAGACTGAGGCAGGAAGAAGCTACCTTACTCTTCTAGTGAGGGCTCCATTATGTGTTGATCCCTCAGCCCTCATGGTAGCCACACAGGGCCAGGATGACTCATTCTCAGGCCTGTTGCTCCCCACGTGAAGCCACCATAGCCTCAGCACCAGCATCTGCCCTGGGCTCGTAGGTATGGTCCCAGGTCCTGGTGCCCTGGTCTCCACTGTTACTGTGAAATGCTCCATATGGGAAAGTTCTGAGGGTTTGCAAGACTCTGCACTGTTACGAGAAAGGCCAGCATCACATTTTATCAGTGAAAAAAAAAGATCCTCTCTACTGTCAGGAATGTTCGAATGGTTGTTTTAAAAAAACAGTAAGAAATTTTATATTATCTCCTTGTGCACACAAAGTTTCTCGGTGGTGGTGACCTTCAAGAGTGTGAACAGTGAAAAAAAAAAGAATGTGAACAGCTCATTAAAGTCCTGATCAGAAGCTGACTGTTAGTTCAAGCACAAAATCCTGGCATGAAATGGTGTGTTCGTGCCGGTAAGGTAAGTGAGCAAATGGAAAAACTTACTTAGACCTTTCATGTAAATTCAGTGTTAACAACCAAAATTAATAGAGAAGACCCTCTAATAACACCATTTCAACATCATTTCATTATAACATTGATGAGAGAAATATCGGTGCCAGGTAGAGGCCACTGTCTTTACGGTCAGGTTCCTTCCACACCCCAAAGATGTGCGCATGAAGGGAATGGCCAGTTGACCTCATCCCAGTCTGACTGAGGGGGGGCGGAGTGGTGGCCCTGTGATGGACAGCCACCCTGTTCAGAGTGGTTCCAGCCTGCACCCCAAGCTGCCAGGATGGGCTCCAACCCCACAACACCGACCTATAATCAGCAGGTTAAAAGAATTCTCTTACTTGCTTTTACTAGTGTTTATCAAACGTCTGTAGAGTTCAGTGTTTAATGTCAGGAATGTTTGGGTCTCTATTTAGAAGTCTGGTGAGATTTTTGTGATCAGAAATATGCCTAGGATTATCAACTAGCCTTCGGTAGCACCGGTTTCCTCATACATTGTTTCATGTCAAGTCGCAGATTCCAAGAGCCTATGGAGGATGCGTGTCCTCTGTTTTGATTTCTAATTTTAATTCTCTAATGTAAACAAGTACATAATTTATAGATTGTCAGATACCCACCCCCTGCCCCAGTCCTGTCCCTTTTGCTCAGTATGTGCCCTGTGGCCTGAGGAGGGCTGGGAGGCCTGGCCCACTGCCACCTGGGGAGAGAAGTGAGCTGAGGTGGCTCCTGGCTCTTCTTGAGACAGCAGCAAGCACTTCACGAGCCCACAGCCATGCCCCAGAGCCTGGCTTCCAGGGCTGTGAGCAGCACTGTCCTCCTCACTTGCTTTTCCCAAGAGGAAAACGACCTTTGAAATCTCCAGGCTGAGAATGGCACAGCCCCAGTATTCCGTCAGCCACATCTGGATGTCTGAACGATCTGAGGCCTCCATCTTTGGCGAACTCTGGTACTATCTCCTGGACGTGGACCAAAGTAACCTTCCAGGTTCTCTTTTGTATTATTTCATATTGCTTTCGTAAGTGACTCTTATGGGCAAAACGTAAGGAAAACAGGAGCAAATCAGTTGGTCAGGTCATTGCCTTTAGCTGAACTGGGACCGGATTGCAGAGGTCAGTTGAGAGAGAAGTAATACAGAAAAACTTGTGACCTGCAGGTTGAGACTATCCCTGCTTTGCAAGGGTTTTCTTCCTCTTTCTTCACTTCTGCCTTTCATTTCTCCCTCCTTCCTCCTTTGCTTCTTTCCTTTTCCTGGGCTTTCTTATTGAGGAGAAAGGAGAAGGGAAGAGCAGGGCTATGCGGCCAGCTGCAGAGGCTGAGTGGGGACCATTCCTGTGAGTGCTCCTCTGGCAGTCTTGGGCAGGTCATTTGTCTGTCCTGCACAGTGACACAGCCACACCACCTGCAGCCCTGGGTGGCTGTGTGGGAAGGGGAGGATGCAAGCTCTTTGAGAGAACTTTACACTTACTAGAGGCTTTCCCAATGGGCGGCTTTGCCAATTTCATTCCGTATGGAGTGCAAACTCACCATTTGTCATATTAGAAATATTCTCCCTGAGTATGTTATCTGCTCTTTCCAAAATAAGACAAACTAACTCAAAAAGAAAGGGGAAAAAAAGGAGGGGATGTCAGGAGAGCTCAGAGGTTGAGTAAGGTCCGGGGTTCAATTCCCAGCCCTAGCCCATGCAAACCCATATGCTAAACTGCGGTGCAACTGGTAACAGCCTAGACATCAGTGAAGGTTCTCACCTCCCATGTGGGAGGACCCCAGTTCTATCCCCACCCCATGTAGCCCCACCTCCACCTGTGTGAAATGAAACCATGTCACAACTAATGATGTACAACTATGGAGACTGCTCTGGGCCCTCCTCCCCCACCCCCTTCTTTCAAAAAAAAACCTATAAAACAAATCTTCTTTAAAAAAGAAAGAAAAGGGAAGGGAAGAGATGGGCGGGGAAGAGAAGGGATGGGATGGGAAGAGGAGGGAAGGGAAGAATTTCGCAGCAGGACACCATCTATCCCCTTAGGTGGTTGTTGGGCTCAGAGGTGGGCACCTCCAATACATCAAAACCCAGAAATGCCCTTCCTACTGGTCTCCTGAGTTCAGTGACTGTGAGCCTTGGGGCCGGCCCATTCCTCCCCAGATGTGGGTGATGGCTAGCAGTGGGCTTTTCGACAGGGTGTGGGGACCTGAGAGGACTCAGAGTGCCCCACCCCCACCCCCTGGGGAGGGTGAGATTCTCCCTCTGCCTCCATGTCTCCCAGACCAGGCAGAGGTTCCCCACTCAGGAAACTGGCCAAACCACATTCCCTTTATCTTACAAATCAGACTGATTCTGGCCAGGCTAGTCCTGATTTAAGAAAGTCAAGATCTTAGTGACTTCTGGTCAATGGCAAAAGCAAGTTGAAAACTTCTGCTGAATCAATGGGGAAAAAACGGACCCAAAATAAACCAGCTGTGACAGCAACTTAACTTCTTCAAAGACATTTAGTTAACCTTTGGTGACAAATGGAAAAGAGGAAGTTTTGTTTTCTTTAATGAACATTTCAGTAATGCACACTATTTCTATATGTGGATTTTATTTTCTCTTTTTTAAGCTCTAAGAACAAAAGTAAAACTGCCATTCTGCTTTAAAAAGCACGTCAAATGATTTAACTTACTTGTATTTAACTGAATGATTATTTCTAGAAACTGTAACCCAAAGACCATTACTTTAGGATATTTTTTGTATAACATGTCTTATTGAAATGGAATTCCATGAACAGATATTAGAAAGAGAAACTTGAGAGTTACTCGTATATACTCATACAGTAAGTAACCCTACCTTTTAAGGACACAGAAGTTTTAAAGTGATTACTGAGTTTACTGAGACTGTGCAATTAGAAATTCTAATTTGAACAACAGTCTCATGAGGACATCCATGCACCCACTCACATTTCCTGAGAAGAAGATCTGTTCTGGACATTGAAGTTTGCTGAGAACAGCAGTCTAGGCCTTGCTGACATGAGTCACAGTCCAGAGGAAGGAACAAATGACTTCTAATGAATGCTCTCTTTTAAAGAACGTCCCCAGAACACCCTGACTTGCCCAATTGTGGAAATCTTGCTAATACCATGGTGAAGCCAGCAACCGAGCCTCTGGCAAGCCTCAGACCTGGAAATCAGTTGCTCTCCCTGGAAGCAGCCTCGAAGGCCCTGCCCCACAGAATGCAACTTTGTAGGGGGAATGAAAGGTGCCCAGGTTGGAAAAGACGGAGTCAACTGTCTTTATTCATAGGTGATGCAATCCATAAAAGGGTAAATTTTACCATTTTTCTCTGTGAAAGATACTGTTAAGAGAATGAAAAGACAGGGGATGCCGGGATAACTCAGTGATTGAGTGCTCGCCTTGATTAGGGTTCAATTCCCAACCCTGGTCCGCGCAAATCCCATATGCTGAACTGCGGCACAGCTGGTAACTGTTGGGATATACTGGCAGTGAAAGTTCTTGCTTCCTTTGTGGGAGGCCCCCTGTTTGTTTCCCAACCCATGTAGCCCCACATCTACCTGTGTGGAATGAAACCATGTCACAGCTAATGATGTAAAGGGTGTCCCAAAATTCATGCACGATTTGAATTTTGCATCATGTGTGTGGTAAAGTGTTGCCAATGAAAAAAAAAAGACAGCATGACAGCTGATAGTTCAGGGTTTTTAAAAATAGAGCGCTACACGAAAGAACAATGCGTTTTCATTGTTGAGCAATGAAAATTTACAATTTTTAATTATAAACCTGTGTTTTCTATCAAAATTACTTCTTGCGTGAATCTTGGGACACCATTTACAACTATGGAGACTGCTCTGGGCCCACCACACCCCCACCCCTCTCTCTCTCTCTCTCTCTCTCTCTCAAATAGTAAAATAAAAAATATATATATTTTAAAGATATAATTAATGCTCAACACCATTAGCTGTTAAGGAAATGCAAGTTAAACTGCAATGAGGTACCACTATGTGCTCATAAGAATAGTTATGATCAGAAAGAAAAATACCAAGTGTTAGCTCTGTTTTTGTTTTTCTAATGGTGGCATTGGGATTTATAGTATATATCCTCAACTTATCAGAGTCTATAGTCAAGTGATATACCCATTCAAATACAAGTATAGTATAAAAATCTTACAATAGTATATTTTCATTTCTCCCTTCCTGGGCCTTACACTATTTCCACATGGATTTTACTTGCATGTATGTTGTAGACCTCAAAAGTATTCTTATTTTTTAATAGTAACATATCCTTTAAATATACTTTGATAATAAGAAAAGATTTTATATGTTTACACGCTGTACCCTTGCTGTACTCCTCAGCCCTTTGTGTAAGTCCAGTTTTTATTCTGGAATCATCTTCTGAGCATACCTCCTAAGGCTGGTCTTCTCGTGATGAATTTTTTCAGCTTTTATAGATCTGAAAGGTCTTTATTTCTCTTTAGTTTGTGAAAGACATTTCTGCTGAATAATGATTCTAGGCTGAAATTTTTTTTTTCTTTAAATACTTTTTAAAGGTTTCTCCACTGTCTTCTTGCTCACATTGTTTCTGAAAAGAAATTGTTGTCATCTTTATCTTTTTTCCTCTGTATGTAACATGGTAACATGTCTTTTTTCTCTGTCTGCTTTAAAGATTTTTATTTATCACTGATTTTGTGCAAATTGCTTATGATGATGATGTGATCTTCTTCGTATTTCTTTTGTTTGGCTTTAATTAAACATTTTGGATCTGTGGGTTTACAGTTTTCATCAAGTTTGGGAAATTTTCAGCTATTAGTTGTTTAGATTGTGTGTGTGTGTGTGTGTGTGTGTGTGTGTGTGTGTGTGTGTGTAGGGGATGTTTTTGCTGTTCTTCCCCTTTTTGGGGAATACCAATTACACAGATATAGACTACTTGAATACTCACTGGTGCTCTGTTAATACTTTTAATTCTTTTTTTCCCCCTGAGATTTTGTTC
>PVKE010024520.1:0-23747 GCA_004027555.1 Craseonycteris thonglongyai | reverse complement strand
GGGGCCGGGATTCGATCCTCGGTCCCCAGCGCTGCAAAGTGAGCGCTTAACCCACTGAGCCATCCCGGCTTCCCCTTCAGTGGATTCTCTAGGTTTAAATTTGAAGCACCATCTTGGTCAGAAGTCTGCTGTTCTTCAGATGGTGTTTTATATAATGTTTATGGAGTACATAGAGACAGACTACTGCAGTTTCTGTTACGTGGTGTTGCTGGTGACTTAACTAGATAAAATTTGAAGTAAAAAAAATGATAGGCCAGCATAATATCTAAGTGCTATGATTTTGTGGTGAGCAAGAAAATAGTGTTGAATTATGGGAGGTTTAAAGTCATTAACCATCACCTATAGAGGAAATCAGAATCTTGCATTTCCTAAAGAGTGAGGAGAGAAGCAATGTAATAATCATTGTACACTTAGCCTTTCAAAGGACTCAAGCTATAGGCTGAAGAAGTGAAGAGGAATTGACCAAAGAGCCAGAACCAGCATTTTAGAGAGTATTAGAACAAGAAAGGGCTATATTCCTGGTATTATTATTAGGTAGTAAGACCGAGAAGTATCCTTTAGGATTTCTCCTTTAGGAGAAATTACTGGATTTAGCTAAGATAGGTTACTGGCTATGTAGTTACAAATACATTAGTGAAATGTTTAGTGAGAGCTGGGTTTTCATGAAGTAGATTTATTGGGCATAGATAACAAATTCATAGATTTTGGCCTTGAACACAGGAAAAATATACAGTGGTAGACTTAATGGCAATGAAGATCAGGTTGTAATTTATTATTACTTAATTGGGATGATTAAAATTAGGAGACACAGCCTGGAGCAGGTGTAGCTGAATTAGGTGATGATATTAATCAATATAATGGAAACAATATTGGCATATAATTTGAGAAGCATCATCTAGCGGTAAGGGTCTAGGAGGTTAAGAGATTTTCATTTATGTAATATGTGCTCTGAGTTTGAAAGTTTCTGCAAGCTTTAGTTTTGGGTACCTGCTTTTCCTATTATGAATTTTAATATTTGCATTAAAGAACCCTTTGAAGACAATAAATTGCATAATGCCAAAAATGAATATGCTTTGCAACACTGAAGAAGCTGTTGTTGTAAGTTTCTAATGACTCTTTCATTGGCATTTTAGAGATTGTATTGGAGAGGGTAATACTGTAGGCCTTTGCGGGCCTTTCACATGTGAAATGTCGCTTCTGCTAACTGGACAGTTGAATAGTCACAGATGTGTTTATATTTTACATCAGATTAGGTGTGTACAAATATATGTGTACATGTGTACTAATGTTTATATATTCATGTTTGTGTTTATCAACAGTATGTATATAGATAACATAAGCACACACTATATATACACATATATGAGTATGTGTATAATATAGACAGGATGTGGCTTGTCTGTAAGTAACTGAAGGCCTAAGATAACAAAAGCTTATTTCTCTTGCATGTGAAAAAAGTGTATAGGCAGTCTAGAATTGGTATCTGTGTATCAGGAACCCAGACTCCTTTTAGCTTTTTGCTCCATCTCCTTCATTATCCAGGCACTTCTTCATGGCCTGGGATGTCTGCTTGAGTTCCAGTAGCATATACATGTTCAACTAACAGGAAGGAGGAAGGGATGGTAAAAAGAGATACCATTTACCTTAAGAATCCTTTCACTTGAGGGGCATATTTCACATGATAATTCAGCATACTTCCCATTGACCAGAATTTAGCCTAAGAGGTTCAACTTGGCAGCAAGAGGGGCTATAAAATAGTATCTGTTCTAGATGGCAGTATGCCCAGTTAACTATGATGGCTCTCTTATCAGGAAGAAAGAATACAGTATGAGAATTAACAGTGCCTGACACATAAATGTGGTGAGGATGAACGTTTTTCAAAATGACTGTGTTTATGTAGTTGGCTCAGTGTATACTACATGTGAAGATTGTAATAAGTTGCATTTGTAGGGACATTTAAAAGTTTTTACAAAGTACATTTATACTTCCACCCCCACCTTGTGTAATCTGTATAGCATTTCTGAAGTAAATAGGATGATAGTACGCTCCCCATTTTATCACTGGAGAAATCAAATTATGTGGTTTGATGTTGAAAGTAGGATTATTGGCTTCCTATTCTAGGGCTATTTATAGAAGGGAATAACAGCATGGATTTTTGAGAACAGAGAATAATTGGAAAATAATTGATTGTTTGAATGACTGTATGCTAGTGGACATGACATTTTTTTCATTTGAAAATGTAGTATTCAAGATTCCAGTTTTTTCTCTCACTTACCTGAGCAGTGATATCTTGGCCGTGGACAAAGCCTCCCATTTTCCCATCGGTATGACTCTTTTCTTCTCCCAACAGAAACACATCAATTGTTTGGTGTTGCTCAGTTAACGTAAGTATGATAGATAAATTTACCTACCATTTCCTTCCGTCTGCAATGCACAAACCTTATCTGCAGATTAATTCCTTTTTGACATAGTCACTGTGCAAAATAATAAGAGAATTTAACTATCTTTGTTTTACTGCAATATTAATTTGTAAAAAGTATTGCCACAAATGCAAAATGAAGCAGACACTTTCAACAACTGACACATAAATCATGGTGTTTTGAGCTGATGCCACATATTGCTTTGGAGGACACAGTGTATAATTTCTTGTCTGTTAGTCCTTCCAATTAAAAAAATATATATTTTTCGGAAGTAAACTTTCTAAAGATACTTTAGAAAGTATCTTAAAATAGCAAAGGGGGAAGAAGAAAGCTATTGAGTCACTGACTGAGCCAGGAGTTGAGCCACCTCTTTTGAAAAGAGCAAATTTTTGCTTAAAACCCAAGTGACATCATTTAGATATTAAACTCTCATTTGGTAGGAACTACACTGTCTACTAATCAACGACTAGAACAAGATAATCTGGCCTGATGTTTCTTTATGTGTTTTTAACAAGGCTATATATTGTATAAACTAGTAATACAGCTTTTCACTAACATTAGTAATCACCATGGATGTTTTTCAGTCCTCAATCCACTTCTCTGTTCAGTCACATTAACTATTAACTAATAGTTAACTATTAACTAATAGTTAACTATTAACTAATAATTCTGTGCATCTTGAAACACATTTTTCCTTTGGTTTCTGTACGTTTGCTCTCTTTTTCTTTTTTTCTTTCCAAAACTTGCCTGCTCCTTCTTGGTGGACTTTGCAGGCTCATCCTCTGCCATTGGATAGGAGTAGTTCTAGCTCGTAGTCTTTCCTCCCCTCCTCTCCCTAACTTCCTTTCCTTCTCTTTTTTCTTCCTCACCTCCAAGCAATTGAACATGCTCTTCTCTTTGTCTGAAATAGTCTCTCAAATTTCCACCTGGTTAGCTTCTGTTAGTCTTTTAGACCTAAATTTAATCATCACTTGTTTAGGGAAGACTTCTTTGAACTGTGATTAAGTAAAATTACCAGTTATAGCTGTTAAAATGTTATTTAGCTCTTCTAAACACATAACATATTAACATTCATGGAAATAGAACCCATGTTGTTTTACTCACAACGTAATCCTGTGCCTAATACAATCTTTGTCACAACACTAGGTGCACAATAAATATTTTCGAATGAGTACATTTTCATGTATATACATAGGACATTATGAAAATACTCCTTGTGTAAGTTGTTCACGTGGAGATAAATATATCTAGAAGTCTATTTCCTTGTTACTAGAGTTGAAATTGAAGCTTAGTAAAAAAACGAAAGGTGAATGTCAAATCATCAGGTTTCCAGGGGGAGATGTGGGCTTTGTTCTAAGTGTTGTGGGACTTAAAAGATGCTATTGCAGGCACAGAACAGAGTGAATTTAAATGATTAGTTTCACTTTAATCCCCTTCAATGATAGTTCACTTTCTATGGGTACCTTCAATATGTAGTAATATCAAAGGCAAATATCATTTTCTTTCTCCAAACACAGGCTTGTATACACAGAGTTGATGACACAGAGATATTGAAAAGTCTGCCCGTTAGTTAAATGATGACCCTCGAATATTAAATTTTCATGTGTTTTTCTGAGGGGAATAAGGAACCATGGGACTCTATCCAGGGCCAGTTTCATAGTTTGTGGGCCAGAATAAATAAAATCTTAACATCACGTCCCTAATAAGTTGATTACATCATTATACTAATTCTTTAGCAAGCATATGATGCTTTTTACTCTAGAGACAAATTTTATTCCTTTGGGAGTAAATTTGATAGCAAATAAATACATATAAGATTTTCTGTGAAATGATAGTGGGCAATTGCAGGTACTGTGAAATGAGAATGAACATCCATGCTAGGTTCAGATAGTTTCTTCTATGGGTTAGATTTATAAAGTACTAGGGAAATACTTTGTGCCTGTTTTCACTAGATATGTTAAACCTGACATCACACATTTCATCTTAACCTAGGCACAGGGAAACAGTAATTTAGTGATTATTCAAACAATTGTTTTTTTCTCTCCCACTCCCACTCCATTTTAAATTACTTGTTATAAATCATGACTTTAAATTCTTACAAGAATATTTTGGAAAAGTTATTAGGGAGAGGAAAAGTGCACTGTTGGCAATGCTCTGAATAATTTGATTCAAGAAAAATTCCATTTTAAACCATGCAGATCCTGTACCACTCACTGTGTTTTCCCGTCTGTGTCTCCACATCTTCACAAGTGAAGTAATAACTTTGAATAAATGCTTTGGCCAGTTGGATGACCCTGATACATCTATTAACCTCCCACCTCCAGATATTATGTACTGACATGGAGTGTGGAAAGCTGAGTCCATTTTAATTTTCTTTTGATAAAAAATATGAGAAATGGAGGAAGAAAGGAAGAGAGGGAGGAAGGATGGAAGGATGAATGGAAGGATGAATGGAGGAGAGAAGGGAGAGAAAGGCGCTTGGCAAAGCTTTCCAGTGGAAGAAAAGTGACTTATGTTGCTAGAGGCCTGGTCATTGACAGGTCAGGGCAAAATCTGGGACGTTATCAGGGAGCTCCCAATGGATGCTCTTCTCATATTTTGTGATGTTTGTATCATTTCTTACTCATGTTCCCATAAATTATATAATACATGGCAGCCCCTTAATAGTGATTAACATTTCAAAAATCCTATAAAACAAAATGTGTTCATGCAGAGAAAATTTAAATAATAAAATTGATGTGACAGAAGTTATTCTGTACAATCCTGTGGACTTCGTTGCAATTGTATTTACTTTAGAGCTTTCCTAGTTTACTTCTTTTATTTACTACTGAAAGTACTGTGGATTACCTCCAAGGAGAGGAAGAGTGTAGTCTGAAAGGGGACACCTAAGGGACTTAAATATATTGACAACATTTTGTTTCTTTAGATGGATGATGGGTAAATTGGTATTTGTAGTTTCATTCTCTTTCCTATGTAATAAATTATTGATACAAATACAGCATTATAAGGCAGACTTAATAGTCCCTAGTTTTGTGAATCGGAGCAAGTAAGGTGTATATTCATTCTGGATGTTAACTGACTTTATGTGAAAAAAACAAGAACAATACACATAATAATTCATGAAGTCAGAGACTGAGGTATCGCCATCTTTTGAGTACTACTCTAAACTTAACGATCAATAATTAGATAACGTGCAATTCATTCATTCACTGAACCTTTATGAAGCAGCTAATGTTTACATGCGGTTGATTCCTTATGTACCCCTGCTTTATGTGTACTCATATATAAAGTTAAAGTTATTATAAGATTGCCAACCTGTAAGAGGGAGTTGTTTTTTTAGAATCAAGAGTAATTGGTTTTTTTTCCCATCACCATATACTTGCTGACCAGTGTTACCCCAATAAATTTAATTAAAAAAAGGAAAAATAACTTTCTTTAAAAAAAAAAAGAAAAGAGTAATTGGAAGCGAATGTATTAGTTGTTTATCGTCTGAACACAATCTGAAACACTGGACAATTAGATTAATTCAGAGAAAATAGAATCATAGAAGGTTAGAGCTGGAAGGAACCTCAGAAATGATCGCATTTGCATTTTCCATTCTAAATGGGAAAATTATTATAGTGCACACAGCCTTATTCAGACAACTAGTTAGTGGAAAAGCTAGCACTAAAGTGAAGATTTAAGAGCTCTTCTCACTATTTCCTTTCTACTGAATTGGTATTCATATGAAAGTAACCAAAATTAACAGAACAAACAATAACACGAGGATTTTGTGGGAAAGTAACATTTTAAAATTTTGTGCCCTGTATCTCCTTTCAGATGCACATGCACTAGTGTGGTAGCAGCTCTGTGAAGCCCTATGGTCAAGGAATCCATTACTGTTTAATCCACTCTTTCCAAATTTGATTGACAGCTGAACCCTTGTTTTGAGAAACAGTACATTTTGAGGAGGAAAGTTTGAGTAATGCTATGAAATTAGTCATATTTTTTATTATTACGCCATCTAGACGAATAATAGGTGCATTTTTAAAATTAGATTACCTGATAAGGCAACAAATAGATAGACTCAGCATATACAGTCAGTTTCTCAATAAACAAGTAAGTGCTTCATAAGTGCTTTTAAAACTTTCATTTATGGCTCAGTGAAGGGACTAAGGGGAGAGAATATGGTTCTCTCTAATGAAAATGGACAGGGGAACATGCTATTGAAAATTATAATTATAATGTGAGTATACATGTAAGGCTATGGCGACAGAAACAAAAAGAATAAAGAAAAAGCAAGAGAGAAGAGGAATCAGAGCCATTTCTGAGTGATAGGTTGTTTTAGCCCTATCGTTGTCTCCCTGAGGCAACTTTCAAACCAAATAAAAACACTCCATAGTATTGGGAAGAAGAGGAATACTGTGAGAGCAGTAGAAAGGAAGGAAGGACATTAAACATAAGACATGCTGAAGATAAAGAGGACAACATGCCACCTCCATGCGATTGTGTTTGAATCCTCCAACCGAATGAACTCTTCCAAATCTGAACTCCTAAAGATTTTTAAGAAGATTCTACCATTTTACTTAGCCTGTTCTGGATTTTCTTTTAATTGAGTATATGTGTTACCACTCCCAAGATACTGTTCTAGAGGACAAGGATGGTAATTGATCTTCTTAATAAAATCCACAGGTACTGGCAGATTATTTTGTATAAATCATTCACCTGGTGAATGTCTGCATTATGAATACAAATTTGACAAAACCAACAAGCATGTATTGTACACGGGGTGCATGAATACAGTTAAGAATGTGAAGCATTAGCTCTCCTGATCTCAAGAGGTTTAGAATTTACTCAAGAAAACACACTAAAAAAGAAAAACCGTTGTGTATTCAACTCTTGGTACAGGACATGTCCAAATAAGGGAAGGTCAGAAAAGGCTTCGTAGAGAATAGAGTGTTAAAAATTATTTCTTGAAGGTGGAGTTGGTGGTGTGTTACTTTCTGACTGCTATTTTAACCAACTGTCACAAATTTGGTGTCTTAAAAGAATGTAAAGTTACTACCTTACAGTTCTTGAGGTCAGAGTCGGAAATGAGTCTTACAGGGCTAAAATGAAGGTCTGCGCAGGGGTGCATGCCTCCTGCAAGTCCCAGGAGAGAATCCATTTCCTTACATTTTCTAGCTTCTAGAGCTGCTTGCATTTTGGGGCTTATGGCCTTTTACGGAATCTTTGGTGCATTTCACTATAACTGCTGCTTCCAACTTGGGACCCTTCTAAGTCCTCCTTATAAGGACCCAGTGATTTCATTGGGCCCAACTGGATAATTCAGAAAAATCCCCCTATTTTAAGATCCTTATCTTAATGATATCTGTGAAATCCATTTTGTCCTGTAAGGTCACGTGATTATAAGTTCTGGGCATTAGGACTTGAAAATCTTTGTGGGTTCATTATTCTTTCTACCAGAGTAAGGAAGGTTCATGAGGAAAATTTTGGAGGTGGAAAAAGAAAAAGCAAGGAGTTTATAAATTGAACAATAAAAGATCAAGACAAAATGCAGAGCACAGCAAATAGAGTGTAGCAAATAGAATTGCTAGTAGGCAGGTGTGAGTTACAAAGGGATTTAAAATTTAGGGCAGGAGATTTAGGTTTAATGCAGTTAATACTTGGGAACCATCCCAAGTCTTCCAGAAGTAGGAGTGTTGTGAAATGGGATTTATAAGAGATTAGTTGGCTAGGATTTGTAGTAGACCCTGGTGTAGAGAAAGTTTGAATGCAACGGGAGGCCGGTAAATACATTATTGTTGTGATTCCTGGCATAGGTCTTTAGATATATGGACATTTCCTTTGTTCCTGTGAAAGTAACTTTATAAAAGGAATGTAAATTGCTTATTTTGACATTGTTATCAGTTTTCTTCCTTAATTCTTATCTTTGTGATATTAATGAATTATTTCTAGGTGAAAGGTACTCATATCACACTGAATATTTAACACTGAATGCATCTTAACTGAGAAAAAGCTTTTATTGTTTTTATCTGCAAGAGGTCAACAGTAATTGAATAAGGATTCACCTTTCTAATTGTAGTGAGAGTATCCTATCTCCTGTGATAGGGTTGTTTTGGATTGTCAGAGGCAATGGAGTACTAATTACATTTAACATCCTTGTGAAGAACTACATGTGCTCTGGCATCTAAATGAAAGAGACTGTGTATATAATAGATATTTATTGTTTTTGCTTGTCTAACATCTATCCTTGTTTTCCCTGCTGGTAATAGGCCCTTGCATCCTTTCCTTATTACAATCCATGAGTTTTGCCCTTTCCTTAACCCCACTCTTGATGGCCAATTACTGTCAGAATAATGACATATCGTTGGCCTTCAAACTAACGAGTCAGTGAGGTTAGGCCTGGGGCTTTTGCTAGGACCACTGATGATGAGGCTCCCACTCTCTACTGGGGTGGTGAAGCCGGTAAGGTCTAACTCTGGGGCTGTTGAAAGTTGCCATTTGAGAGAGCTTCCTTTATAATGAAGCAAGTGCAAAGGAAAGCGAAGCCAGCAAAAGATTAAAAAATAGAGAGAGCCTGAGTCCTGTTCAAGCCCTAGATCCAAATATGACTGAAGCTGCATTTTTTTCCCTAGACCCTTTGGTTCAGAAGCCAGTATATTCGCTTCCCTATTTAAGCTGATTTGGGTTGTACATCTATCTATTTCAATGAAGAGTCCACTTTAATATCATATGTATATAACACTTGGGCTCCATGGTCTCTTCAATGGCTTTCTCTAGCATATTGACCAAGGTCTTCAGAGTGTTTGCCCTCAGTTTCCCCACTTTGTTCTCTCAGTGGGAGTGAGCTGGACTGCCTCCCAACCTCCTGATAATTTGCAGTCACAGAACTCTCTGCAAATATGATACTATTTAATTAGTAGCACTGATACATGTATTTTGGAAAATAGAATTTTATTGTCTGAATGAGGACTGAATCCCCTTCTGGGTTGGTGAATCCCCTTCGCATATTATTTTCTGTTTATGTAATTAGAGGACTGGGCATGCAGCATTAGAGGAATATCGATTACCGTTATGGATCACTCCATATTTCAGTAGTGATGTATGTTTTAGAATACTTGGGGTAGTTATAAAGAATGCCGAGCTAGTTTAGCTATAAGATTCTTAAAAGATTTTATTGAATGCATGATAGTCAGTAAATGATAGAAAGCAGACATAGTTCTCATACAGTTGGCTTAGAAAGAAACTTTAGTAATTGGAGATTCACAGTTACAATATTTTGTCCCGTTTTCTTTCTTTGAATAGCTTTGTTTTCATCATCCCCATACAACAAAGGAGGCAGAGGAAGTAATGCTGTTGTTAACTCTAAATAGGGGCCACACTTCTTTTTGTTTGCTTAGATTTTTATGCCAATAACAGGACCAGCCTTCTGTTTTGAAGAAGTAGATTATCTAAATTTTAAACACAGGTGACACTACAGAAATATTTGGGAAGTAATATTTGGAAAAACCAAAGGAATAAAGCAAAGTCATTATGTGACAATTTGACTATTCAGAACTATGCAGCTTTGGGGCTCTTTGACAATAAGCGAGGCAGAGGGAGAGAAGATTTGAACATTTCTGTGTGTATAGACAATTAGACCACCTTTTAATTACTATGAGGCCTCTGTATGTTTGCTGATTCTACTCCTGAACACTTACACCTGCTATTTCTGTATTAATCACTTCCTGGACTACTTAGTTTCTATATTTAATGCTACTGTATCTACAAAGGCTGTAGTCAATTTGATTTTAAAGAGCTCTTAAAGGTTCTCAAACACAGTATCCTATTCAGTAGGGGAATGCACTGTACAACGTTTATCTGGCAAATTTCTTTTGATTACCTATTAATTAGCAGACATGGTGTTGGGCCTCAGGGATGGATAAAATCAAGATATCCCTTCCTCCTCCCTGGAAGCACACAGTCTAATGGGAGAGAAAGATAAATGAAGTGACCAGACTATTATAACCCTGAAACAAAGGCTACAGTAGATCTGTATGTTCAAAGTATAGGGACACTGGAGTAGGAGACCTAACCCAGGTGGCAGAAGCTGGAAAAGTCATTTTAAGGTGTAACACTTGAGCCAGGCTTTGAACATGGAATGTAGACAATAAAGAGGAGACAATATGCAAAGACGTCAAGACATGCAGAGATCACACAATTTGGAGAATTATAAAGAGATTGGCAAGAGATGAAGCTTCACTAATGGTAAAGACAGTCCAGTTTTCCCATCATCATTCATTCAATAGACTCCCAATGTATGTTCAAGTTAAGATGAGGTAGTTACGGTGAGACCTAATCTAGTATGACTGGCGTCCTTATAGGAGAAGAGACACAGGTACCGACACAGGGTAAATGCCACATGATGATGGAGGCAGAGATTCTGTGATGTGTCTACAAACGTAGGAATGCCAAAGATCAGCAGCCATATCAGAAGCTAAGAGAAAGGCACAGAACAGATACTCCCCTACCCCTTTAGGGAGAGTTTGGCTCTGTCAACTTCTTCAGTTAGGGCTTCTAGCTGTCAGAACTAGGAGAGAATACATTTCTCTTATTTTAAGACACCTGATTTGTGGTACTTTGTTATGACAGCCTTAGGAAACTAATATATTTAGCATGGATCTGTGTATCCAGAATTCGCTTGTATCCCCTTTTTGAAATGATGCCCATATAAACTTATCTTAATTCTTCTACAAATATTAAGAAGGCAGATTAATGATATTTTCAAAATATTTTAATGCTGTAGGAATCAATTCCTCTGAGCTTACATGAATTTCAAGTAGTTGGATGCTTGTTGTCCCACTATTTACTCATTTAAACTTATTTATTGATTGCTAACTGTTTATTTGGGATGAAGCTAGTCACTGGAAATAAAGACATAATCTTTGGATTTAAAGCGTTTATGAGGGTGATAACCCAGTTGAAATATCAATTCCAAGGCTAGAAAGAGGAATAGCCATAGGTACAAGAAAGCAAGAAAAATAGGCTTACCTGGAAAAGCGTATGATAGCCCTGAATTTAAGTCTGTTAATTGAAAATAAACCTGGAGAATGAAAGAGCATTATGTAGCATGGAGGTGTGAGAGAACAAGAAGCTTTCTGGGGATTTAGATAGGTAGATGTGTTTAGAATGCAGGGCCAGTGTTAAGAAATAGAGAGAGCTGGAAAAGTTGGCCCAAAACTAGTTTATGGTAAATCTTGAATATTTTTCTGAAGTTCCTAGGCAACCATGAAAATGACTGTCAACCCCTTCAAACTTGAGTAATAAAGCGATTTCTTTCAAAGGAAAGAAAACAAATAACAACAACAAGAACAAAGAGAACAACTTCTTGTTGATTCCAGTGTTGACCTATTTTTATTGTATCCTTATTTAGTGATATACAAACATAAACATGTCTAGAATTCTTGTACATATAATTCATTTACAATGATGCAGAAAAACACATTTATAAATTAAATACTGAAAAGTCCATAAAACTAATCGAATTTAATTTAAATGTATTAACTTTTGTGAAAATAAGAATTATTTGGAAGTTTTATTTTGCAATTTTTGAATTAGTGCTTTATTTTTTTTAAAGTAATATCTCTTATCCTGTCCCCACACTACTGGTGAAAAAACAAAAACAAAAATACATGCTCTTTTGAACCTTTGGGTGAAAATATGCAACATGTCCTCTGAGATTTTTCAGTCTACCAGAAGTCATTAGCATATTTAGCAATTTATTAATATTTCATGGAAATCTGGGACAGAATTACAGTTCTTCAGCATAAAAACATTTGTAACCAGACAAAAAGGAATAAAAGTAACACCATTAAAGGCAAAGCTTGACTATTTAATAAGATGATTTAGAAAATCTAATAATTCAACAAAAGTTATAATGCCAATTTATTAAAAACTGTATCCAAACTAATAGATTAGCTTTGCCACAGGTTTTACTATCATGTGTTGGGTAATAATTCAATTCTGGTGTCAATGTTTTCTATGTGAACCACTGTAAAACCTTCTATCAAAATTTCTTGATATTCTTTTACTTTTCCTCAGCACAAATGCCACCTATTCTTTTTTAAATTTACTTATGGCAATAAAAACTGTGTGGTTTAGAGCTAAAGATAATTCAAATACAAAAGCATTTAAATTGTGCAATAATCCTTAGTTATAACTCCAAATATCTTATACTAAATGTGTTCTGTGGCACTAAATATATTAAAATATTTTTGTTAAACAATCTTTGCATGTGAATAGATTCCATCAGGAAAAAATACTATATTGTAGTTGTTTAAGTCAAGATATCCACATGGATAACATAGACTTAGCAGAATTAGCTGTGAAAGCAGAATATTTTGTTTTTTTATTTTATCTTTTAGCCTTTTTATTTATTCGCTTATACAGTGCTGAATTAAAAATACCAGCTTTTCTTTCTTCCTGGAGTCTAAGTCTTTATCGGTAGAGTCAGTCACTCAGGGCTGACATGTGAGTATAATATTTGGAGAACAAAATGAACACATAAGAAGTTACACAGGTTTTAATGAATAGAACTCTAGTGTCTTATATGGTAACTACTAGCCACAAGGGTCTATTTAATTTCAAATTAATTAAAATTAATTTAAATAAAATTAAAATTTGGTTCTTCAGTTACACAAGTCACATTTCAAATGCTCAAAAGCCACCTGTGGCTAGACTTGTTGAAAATTTTAATTCTTACAATTTGTTTATACTCAGTGCTTCGGTTAATATGATTCTTGTTTATTTTATTTATTTATTTTTTGATATTTTGAACAATCTTAGAGTTCTAGTAATATGAATTGGATTTCAGATTTTTTTTCTTTGGAAAAGAACCATTTAAAAATATACCGTAGTCTTTGTAAATATCAGCAGCCATCTAGATACCAAAGGAATTCACATGTAAAAGTACTTACTTCAATGCAATCTTCCTTGAACAATATTACTAGAATAAAATCATTACAATATAGGAGCTGTAGTAGAAAACTTGTTTAGAAGTTGGTTACTTGGTTAATGTTGCTCTAAAATTCTTTCATAACAAACCAGTGACCTAGATTTCTTATAGTAATAGAGGATGGAATTGAGGCAATATTGGAATTGTTGATTTTTTAAAAATTTGCTCTAAAATAAGAGAAGAACTTAGGTTTTAACCCCCTTGATCTGTATAAAGTAGGATGGATACTTCTCAGTGAACTTTATCTGTCTATAGTTAAATATTCACAATTAAGTGTACAGATGGTCTAAAAGCTACCTGTCAACATTATGCTATGTTCACACAGAATTTTAAGGACTGTGTTTATGGTCATTACATTTGTCCTTCTGCAGCTTTGTCTTCCTGGGGGACCTCTATGTACTCTCAAGTAAGTGGCATTTGTGATCAAAATTGCATTGCTTGTTAGGGTACCTCTGTGAAGTATAATTTTCCATAAAAAATCATAAATTATCCTTCAATGTGATGACTACAAATCACTTTACCTACTTAGCCTTACCTTTTTCAAGGACAGGCATGGCTATGTAGTAACCAGATTTTAGAGTATGCCCCCCCAAACGAGATTGTATCCGGTGTTTTATTAGGGACCTCAAGTTATCAACTCTACTTTTCTTACTCACCTGAGGGGTAGACCTTCCATGATTTCCTTTTAAATTTGCTCTGGGTATTTGTAACCAGACCAGAGGGATTTTTATTTTTTATTATTTAATACATATTTGAGAGGGAAACAGGGGAGTGATGGTGTGGAAGGGGATTCTTATAAGGCTTTAATAATAAATTCATGTTATTCCATATACAAACTAGCTTATAAATAATTCTGTGTTTACTAGCACGGAGCTATCTAGGATAATCAGTTAAAACATTTTAATTTCCTCCAATTCCTTTCCTTTCTCCTGTGATTTAAATGCTTCAAAAAGTAGGACAGGTGTTATTTACATATGGTAGTTAAACTAATATATTGACATAAAGTAGTCTGATATAAAATTAACTTTATAGTGGTCTCCATTAAAAATTCATTTAAATGGTTTTGTTCTACATCTGTTTTGGAATTTTTAACTTATTCCCAAACTAAACTCAAATTTTGCTTGTAAATTATTATATTGGCCCTTATAGCATTGATGTTGGGACCGCCAACAAGTCTTTAATTGGGTCCATCTTATGTTTAATATGTTATAAGATGCTGGTTAGGTATTTTGAATTTTGGATGAGACAGTACTAAAAGTCAGCCAATATGAATAAATTTTACTTCTCGAGGATTCTGTGCACACCAAGAAATTAAAATGACTTGTTAGTTAATCTCAACTGGAAAATGATGATGCTTCAGTGTGTGCTCTGCTCTCTCTTCCTAATTGGGGATCCTCTATTACTCATGGTTTATGTTGTATGTGTCTGTCTCCCAGATCCTATAGTGTCTACACACTATAGACTTGAGATTGTGACCGCTAGCCAATAAATATCTTTGTTTCTTTTATTTTCCTGTGTAGTATTTATCACATGGTTTCCTTTGGATTGAATTTCAAGAATAAATAGCAGGTTATTTTAGAAAACCAACTTCAGCTAACACAGATCCTTGCCTCTCTCTGAGAACCATCAGATATTTTAGCTCCTTAAAGAAGTCAGCCCAGAGGCACTTTATTTTTCATTAATTAATTAACTTGGGGGAAACTCAGTTTTAGTTATGTGTTGAAATGCATAGGAAGTAGTTTAAAGAAAGATTTGTTAACATTTAAACGTGAGGGAAGGCAGTGTTTAGGGCTTATGGAAATTTAGTGGACAGATAAGATCTGTGCTGCCTTTTAAAATGAACTTTGTGTATTGAAAAAGGTTTTACTACCGTCATCTAGAAGCAACATAATTGATAACTGGAGGTTGTTATGTCAAGATAAGATTCTTGTTATCTGCAGTTAATAAAAGGCTCTCTCCTGTGTTATTCCATAGAGCAGTAGGTAGCAATTCTAAACCATTGAAGAACACACCACTGATACTATGCATTTTAATTGTCTGATTTGGTTCTTCACCTTATGAATTACAAAGATTAGGAACTTGGATGGATGCTCAGGTTTTAGCAAATAAAGGGAGAAATTTTATTATCACCACAGGCTAAATAAAAGAAAAGACACAGATGTGCTCACCCAACATAGCAGGACCAGCTTGCAGGGTGACTTTGGGACTTTGGTAATTCTCAGCGAGTCATCCACACATTCTCTTTCTTGAATCTAGCTGGGCATGGAAAATTTCATTCTTTCTCCAAATCCTGTTCAACTCACCACAATTTGTCTTTGGTGAGACAATAATAGTGGTTTCCACATCTCTGCCGCCCTACATTAGAGTCATTAAATGACAAAGTATGATTCCTTAGGGAATTTTCTGTGATTGAATTTGATAGGACATTTTCTCCCCTCTCTCCCTCCCTCCCTCCTTCCTATCCCTCCTCTTTCCTTTTCCTCCCCCTTCCCTTCTTTCCCTTCCTCCCTCTTTCCCTTCCTTCATTTTAGAGCTCAAATTTGAATGAGAGATAATCCAATTCTACTTTTTAATTTGAGGCAACTAAGGCCCAGATAGGTTCTACAGTGCCAGAACCAGGAAGGACTATATTCTAGAGTTTGCTGACCCAGGTCTTTTTGCATCACACATATTACCTCCTTATATATGTGTGTTCATAAGAGTATAAATGCTGTAAGCCATGAACTATATATACTTAGCAGCTGCTGTATATAAGGTGCTATAATCAATGTTGTGGAGGAAACTGAGGGAATGAGACAAAGGTTATTTTCTCAGGCAATTTGTATTCCACCAGGAGTAAGTCTCATATACTGCTAATTGCCTTAAGAGTTTAAAATTTAAAAATCCTAGGGTCATGTTTACCTTCCCTGCCTGCATTTCTGTCTTATTGCATACTTTTAATTAAAAATTTAGCTTTGAGGCCCAGGCAGGGAGCATGGTCCAGCAGAGTCAGGGTCAGCCATGCCCAACTCAGGCCTTGGTCATCCGTAATCCCAAATGCCACAAAGTTGGAAATTTCTTCTTTCCCTTAGTTTACAAAGTAGAGCATTTCTCTTTCTTTCTTTTTTTTTTTTTTTTAAAGATTTATTTATTGTCTTTGACAGAGAGAGAGAGAGAGACAGAGACAGAGACAGAGAGAAGGGGGAGGGCCCAGAACAGTCTCCCTAGTTGTACATCATTGGTTTTTCCACATAGTTTCATTCCACAGGTGGGTGCAGGGCTGCACAGGGCAGGAACTGGGCCGGGGTCTCACCCCGGTGAGAACTGAACTGGGGGCACTCCCCAGTTCAGCATATGGGTCCGCACAGGCCAGGGCCGGGATTCGATCCTCGGTCCCTGGGGCTGCAAAGTGAGCACTTAACCCACTGAGCCATCCCGGCTTCCCCTTGTCTTGCTTTCTTAGTGCACTTAAAGACAGCTTTGTGCACTATTACAACAGCTTGCTTCCTTTAACCAGAAAGAAAGGGCCAGCTACCTAATGCTTCAATTTTAGTTTATTCTTCTTTGAAGCACAGATTTTTCTACAGTGCTTAGTGAGGAGGAAACCCAAAAAACATACTGAACACTTGCTTTTAGAAATTTTCCTCTTTTCGCTACTAGTTGGTCAGAGTTTTATTTTACAGAAAATCTGATGTAAAAAATATTCTTTTTTTCTGTGCTACCAATGGTGATTTTTACTATATGCAATTTAAACTTCAATTTCAAAAAGTAGAATAAAATCTAATTTTAGATAATGATAAGCGTTGTTAAGAGAAGAAAGCAGGGAAATGAGATAGAGCAAAGAAAACTTTTAAACTTGAGTGACTTCCTCATATTTGATTTTGAGCATTTCATTTTTTAATAGCTTGTTTGTTCAAGAAAAAACGCAATTACCATATTTTCAGTTTGAATATACAATATATAAAAGGAAATCCCAATTTTAAACCTCATCCTTTCACACACGTCGTGCCATCAGAATTAGGGATATATCATCCTTCAAACATGCCTTTATCTTGCTAGTGATAGCTGTGACAACTCTTGGATGATGTCCCTCAACCTAGTATCTGAAGTTTGCTGCTCTGGGGAGGGGAATTATTTTAGGATGGAGGATTGATGGGGATATGGCTGACAAAAGCAAAGTGGATGGGTAATCAAAACTCCCAGCAACGAAGAGAAACCTATCCACATCAACGTGGGAGGAAAAAGAACACGAATTCATCGTTGAGTAAACACAACAGAAGAGTACATGCTTGTAGGTAACTCACAACAACCAGCAAGTCAGGATGACAGTTCACACAAGTTCTATAGCAAAGTAAAAAAACAACAACAAAAAACAACAACAAAAAGCCAATGAAACTTTTCTTTCCTCTGTTGCATCTCAGGATAGGCTTCTAGATGAACTCTGGAGGCATATATGTTTATGTTTCAAGGGGTAGTGAGGCCCACACCCTTGCAGCAGTCTTTTCTTTCGAAAACTAGGGACTGGGCTCATCTCCTCCTCGAAGAAATCCATTTTCATTCCAGTAGTTTAGAGCAAGGGCGCTGGTCCATTTTTTTCTTTTTTCCTAAGAGACCCTTTCCAGAGGGGAAGAGAAGACTGCTGCCCTTTTCCCTTTATAAGCAAAGAAAATTATTCTTCATTCTCCATTTCCCTCCTCTCCCTCTTCCGCTTACTTCTCTTCTTTTTCTTCTTCTTACAGTAGGGAGGATTGAGCTTTCCCTTGGGTGGGAGTCAAATTGAAATGAAGGTTGGCCTGGGTATTTTTAAGCTGTTCATGATGGTGTGACATATCCAGTGGCAGCGAACAGAAGATGCACCTTTTTTTTTTTTAAAGCTGAATTGGGGTCTCCCGCATGGGAAGCACACCCTAGTTCAAGTATATGGGTCCACAGGGGCTGGGGCTGGGATTCCACCCTCAATCCCTGGGGCTGCAAGGCGAGTGCTTAACCCACTGAGCCATCCCAGCTTCCCTGAAGATGCACCTTTTTAATTTTTGTGGGTTAACTTAACCGTTATAACAGTTGGACATTACACCCTCCTTGTATGGAGTTGCAATATCTGACGGCTCAAGGTTTCCAAATTCAGCTAAGAAAGCAAAAAGCCCCAAGAAGCCAAAATGTAAGCCACAAAACCCACGTTTCCTATGTACTTTAATAGAGTCTATTAAGCCCTTACTTGGTCTTTTCATACGTAGTTTAATGGATTCAGCTGTCTGGTTTCTCAAGCCACAAGAGATTATATATAATTATCTTATAATGTACTATGGTGGGAGAATTGTTTCTAATGACAGAAGTGACAGTGGAAAGCCTGATATCAATGGAACTTAAAGGGAAAGACCTATAATTTAGAAGACAGGAACTCTTAACAGTATGGATTCTAAAATATATACTTCATATAGATATAATATAAGTGTTGGGTAAATAATATATACTTCATTTATGCTCTCTATTTTTTCTCTAAAAGCATTATTATATCACATTACAGCACAAAAATCAGTATTTATATTACCTTGAATTTTGAGAAAAGTTTAATGATCAGGGTACTCTGTGTAAAATAGCAGAGCAGTGTTATATATATATAATAAGTCCATTTTTACCCAGAATGTTAAAATTGAAACATATTTTGGTATTGAAAGATATGAACTTAAGTAATTCATAAGCATCAGGCATGCTGAATAATAATAGTTTTATTAAATGCGATTTTAAGCACTTCACATGTATTATTAGCACGTTATTTCTTTAGCTTGTTAATGCTGATCAGCTGAAACTTGTCACATCTGAGCTGGATTATATCACTCGATACCTAGTTTTATGATTAATATCATCATTTCTTCATGTGATGTTAATTCATTTTTTAAAAATGCAAGTTCCTTAAGGATGGGAATCTGCCTAACTAGTAGCTGACTTTTTTGATCATGCTTTTTGCATAATACATGATTTGTAAACTTTATGGATTTAATAATTAAGTCTATTGTAAAAATTCATTAACTTTATGTCCTTCTAATTTATTTTTTAACAGGCTAGGGATAATATATGTATGAGATGCGGCAGAACAAATACATAAATTAAGCATGGATAGCCAGCTCAAGTTAAGCATGAGACAATATCTATCATCGTCTGTTGGTTATAAATTGCTATTCTTTAAGGAAGCTTAAATAGTCCTAAAAGAAAAAAAAATGCTTTAAAATAAAACAATTTGGATTTAAAGCTGTCAATTAAGAATAACCTTGGTTCACAATTAGGTGTCCGATAATCTAATTTTAGATGTAAGCACATTTGGAGTTACTACAATCTTACCTTACATTTTAATCTGAATTTGTTAATTAAGTTTACATCATATCAGTAGCAAGTCAGAGCTAATTTTAATTTAGAGTCTTTAGATTTCATAACTTACATATGCTTATATGTGGTCAAGGAATCCTTACCAATGAGAAGCTGACTATTGAATGGCTGTTGTGCCAGCAGATCATTTTTAAATGAGCTATTTTCAATTTAGACAGCAATTGTCTATGCAGATAACATGAAAACTTAATTCCTTAGGTGACTTTACAAAAGCCTATTATGTAAATAAAGTCGCCTGAAATTGTATGCATCTAAAATTTTGACCTGAAGAAGTATGTGTGTGGGGGCAGCCTAATGATTTCACTAGCTGTTTCCTAGATCCAGGACTAGACTAACATTTAATACTAAAGAAGAGTTTCCAAGGGACGGTCCCACCTATACATACATCATCATCATCCATCTTATAAATTCTACAGTAGTGCTTCTGGTCTTCGGCCTTTAGTGGCCAGCCATCATAGATGTTCAGACAGGCCTAGGTTTAAATCCTGACTCTACCTCTTGATAGTGTGTCCTTAGACAAATTTCTTAATCTCCCTTAGTATCATTTTTTTTCTTGTCTATAAAACAAAGATAATAATAGTACCTATTTCATAAGGTTTTCAAGAGGATTAAATGGAATAACTCACTTGGAATTGTTCCTAGAACATAAGTATGTGATAATTGTTACCATTATAGTGCTCTGTATCCTTTCCTATGGTATCCTGCCAAATCTTTTTACTTTACAAATTGCTTCTCATGCAAAGTGATCTTAATCTACTTTTTGTGTCCTGCCAAATAAGATTATTCATTTCTTCAGTATAGCTGATAGAATTCAGGTAGATCTTAGAAGGAAAGCAGTTTAATTGTATTGATTTTTACTGAGATGTGAGTCACCAGAAGCCATAACCCTTCAAGAATTATTTGTATTTTATGAAGAGATTTCTTCTTTTCTTCAATCTAATCTAATCTCTAATTGTTGAAGATACAGGCAAGGAAATAAATTGAAGTAAAAGCTATAGACAGTATAGGGAAGGGTACTTTTGTGGTACATCGTCATTCAGGTTGATTGACATTGCCCAAAAGCTTATCTCAATTTCTACAACCAGAAGTTTAATCTTTCTGTCATAGTTTTTTTTTTCCTCTTTTAAAGCATGCTTTCTCAAAAAAAAAAAAAACTCTTTGGCAGAGGCAATGTGACCCACAACAGAGGGGATTATGAAAAGGATGAGGTGTGTTACAGTTTTGAAGAGTAGGATATAAGGAACTGTGGTGGCTAATTTTAATCATGTGCCAATAGGGAACTAACTTTATTCTCAAGATTAGGGAAATAAATACATTAATTCACTGAATAGTAGGTTTGGACATATAGATAGATACTAGCAGCTCCTTGAGCTAATTCTCTAAGTAGTAAATAGTCCATTTTAGGAGAAACACACCATTTATTTGGAGATTGGCTTTGTTTTTCCAACAGTAAAAGCACTATGGGGATTAGTATTCACTGCTCACTTTAAGTGAAAAGAATATCCAGGTGATGGCTGATCTTCTCATAAAGACAATTTAATTGGAAAATAGGGAAATTGGCAGAGCTCTGACTTCCTCTTTGGCAGTATACAGTTTTGATTAGAAGAAAGAGTAATGGGAAGAGAAAGGAGATGGGTAACACGCCACTAGTACTCATTTCAGTACATTGTGAACAAAACTGAGGTTGCCATGGTACTTGCCCCAGAGACACAGCTTAAGGTGCCAGGCCTGCTTCTCAGATTCTTAATGGAAATTTCAACTAGCTACAGACAGAATTTTCCATAGTAGAACCAAGAAATAACTAAACATCATAGGGTGGAACAGAATGCCCTTTTTTGGTTATACAGAGCTTTTACATCCATTATTTCACTTAATCTTCTAAAGTAATCCTTGAAAATAGATAGAATGGATGGCATTACATCTAAATTACAGACATAAAACATGAGATTATTAGAAGTTATATAGCCTCTTAATAGCAGACCAACAACAAAAAAAATAGACCTCTATTTCTGTGGTTCTTTCTATGATCATATTAGTTTTATAAAAAGACAATGAAACAAATCAATGACCAGATTTCACTGGTGAATTCTACTAAACATTTAAAGAAGAATTAAAACCAACCCTCACAAACTCTTCCGCAAAATAGAAGAGAAGAGAAAACTTCTGAAATACTCTATGAGGCCAGTATTATTACCAGAACCAGGCAAAGACGTCACAAGAAAATAAAACCACAATGTTCCTTATGAATATAAATGTAAAATCCTTAACAAAATACTAGTAAACTGAGTGTGCAGGAACATACAAAAATTATTATGCACAAAATTCATCCCAGGAATGCAAGGTCTGTTTAACATCTGAAAAATCAATCAATGTAATGCACTCTATTAATGGAATAAAAGACAAACATGTCATGAACATCTTTATAAATGCAGAAGAAGCATTTGACAAACCAACATCCTTTCATGATAAAAAAATATTCAGTAAAGCTAGCAATAACAAGGCAACTTCTTCAACCTACTAAAAGAAACTTATAAAAACCCACAGCTAGCATCATAACTAATGGTGAAAGAGTGCATGCTTTCCCCTTAATTCCAAGCACAATACAAGCATATCTGATTTCATTTTATTCAACATTGTACTGGGGCTTCTAAGCAGGGCAGTTATCTAAGAGAAAGCTAGAAAGCTACAAAAGGCATTTAAATTGGAAAAAGAAAAGGCATAACTATCTTCTCAGATGATATGATGCTCTCTATAGAAAAACCCTAGGGAATCCACAAAAAATATTACAACTAATAAAAGTTTTTGTTAAAGTTGCAAGATGAAAAATATATGCAAAAACGAATTGCATTTCTCTGCATTATGAATGAACAATCCATAAACAAAATTAAGAAAATCCACTTAAAATCACATCAAAATAAATAAAACATTTAGGAAAACATATAACCAAAGAAAACCAAGATTTACACAGAGAAAACTATAAAATATTTTGAAAGTAATTAAAAACCTAAATAATCAAGAGACATTCATAAATAGCAAAACTTAATATTGTTAAAATGGTAATACTACCCAAAGTGGTATACAAATTCAATGTATTCCCTTTCAAAATTCCAGTGTTTATTTTAAAGACTTATTTTATTGTTTGAGAAAAGGTGAAAGAGAGAGAGAGAGAAGGGGCAGGGCCCAGAGCAGTCTCTATAGTTGTGCATCATTAGTTGTGACATAGTTTCATTCCACACAGGTGGATGTGCGGCCGTGTGGGGCTGGAACTAAACTGGGATCTCTGGCATGGGAGGTGAGAACTTTCGTTGCCATCCCTGCAGTTATAGTTGCACTGCGGTTCAGCATATGGTTTTGCGTAGGCTGGGGCTGGGACCTTGAGGTTGCAAGGCAAGCACCCAACCTGCTGAGCTATCCAGATATCCCAGTTCTTTTTTTTTTTTCTTTTAAGAAAAAATTGACAAGCTTATCCTAAAATTCATATGGAAATGCAAGGAGCCCAAAGAGCCACAAACTCTTGAAATACAAAGGACTCACACTTCCTGATTTAAAAACTTATTGCAAAGCTCCAATAATCAATCAAGACAGTACGGTTCTGGCATGAAGGATAGATGTATTAATCAGTGGCATCCAATTGGGAGTCCAGAAATAGCTCTTACAATTTATGGTAAAAAAATTTTTTTTTTTTTTTTTTTTTGACAAAGTTGCTGAGGCCATTCAATAGGGAAGAATAGTCTTTCTTCAATAAATAGTTTGGCAGCTTGGTACTGGCAGAAAAACAGGCACATGGACCAAAGGAATAGAATTGAAAACCCAGAAATAAACCCACAAATTTATGGACAGATTATTTTTGATAAAGGATCAAAAAATATACAGTGGGGAAAAGAAAGCCTCTTTAGCAAATGGTGCTGGGAAAACTGGAAAACCACATGCAAAAGGCTGAATGTGTACTGCGATCTCTCACCATATACCAAAATTAACTCAAAATGGATTAA
>PVKE010024519.1:0-23733 GCA_004027555.1 Craseonycteris thonglongyai | reverse complement strand
AAACTATCTAATTGGTACCAACCAATGTCACCCCATTAAATTTAACAATAAAATATAATAATATTTAAAAAAAAAAAAAAGGAAAATGCATTAAAAAGAAATCATCTCACTTGAACTTTATACAAACCCTGTAGATGATAAGATGGGTTTTATTCCCATTTTATACTGAAGTTCATAAAAGATAAATACCTGCTCAATATCACCTACCATGAAATTTAACTTTATGTTTTCTGAATTTAAATAACAATAACCCTGATGCTTGCCACTGAGCATGCTCAAGGCAAAGATACGGGCTTCTGCTCACATCTGCAACTGTTTATTGAAAAAGTTTGTACTCAGAAGAAGAAACGGGAGTCACAGCATTTGTTACCTAATAATGAGACACATCCCAGTGCATTGGGAAATACTTATCAATAGCACTACATGCTAAGAGAAATTTATGAGATGAGTCTTCATATTGGTATCATGAATGCCAATGAACTCTATCTTTGTTTGTTTGATTTATTCCCCTTCTTTTTTAAATTGTTTTTGACAGAGACGGAGAGAGACGGAGAGAAGGGGGAGGGCCCAGAGCAGTCTCCATAGTTGTCCATCATCAGTTTTCAACATGGTTTTGTTCCACACAATTGGGCGGGGGCAGTGAGGGGCATAAATTGGGCTAGAGGTCTCCAGCATGGGAGAAATGCCCTTATGAGCCAGGGGCAAAACCGGAGGGCTAGAACTGAACTGGGGGGCATCCCACATGGGAAGCACACACTCATTCAGCATATGGGTCCGCATGCGCTGCAGCCAAGATTTGATTCTCAGTTCCCAGGGCTGCAAAGTGAGCATTTAACCTCCTGAGTCATCCTGGCTTCCCCCAATGAACACTATTTTCAGTAGTACTTTTTAAAAGATGCAGAAACCTTTCTCTTAATGGCCAGCCTTCATACTACCTTCCTCACGAACACTAAAAGAATAATATAAAATCATGTTTCTGGCAACCATGTGTAACATAACTTTTTATACAATCTTGACCCAGTTTTGAGGCCCTGTTTAGAAGCGGTTTGGTTCTCCTTCTTCAGCTGCTGACTGAGTCCACACCCCAACCACTTCCCGTATCAGACTCTCGTACTCTGGAGCACTATGCACCTGTCCTCATTGGGGCCAGTACCAAACATCCGGAAACAACCTCTATGCCTTAGAGCCCTCAGAATTATTCAAATTAGCCAATCCACAGGAAGCCCATAAAACCTAGCTAAACCCAGCTCCAGCTTGCTGTTATCCTGTCCCTAGGTGCAACCAGCTATGTGGTCCTGAGTAACAGTGCTCTCTCCTTCAGAGCTATAAATAACAGAAAGCCATGCTTTCATCTCCCTCATCTATCTCCATATCATTATGTTGTATCTGCCATCAAAAAAAAAAACAACTTTAAGTCTGTTATAGACTGAATATTTGTTTTTCCAAAAAATTTATATGTGGAAGCAAGAAGCCTGTAATGGTATTAGAAAATAAGGTCTTTAGGAGGTCATTGGTTTTAAATGATGTCATGAGATGACTCCTTCATGATGAGAATTGTCCTTATAAGAGAGAGACATCAGAGCATCCTTTTTCCACCATTGAGGACATAGCAAGAAGATGGGTGTCTGCAAGACAGGAAGACAGTCCTCACCAGAAGTTGACCCTACTGGTACCCTGATCTCAGACTCCTAACCTCCAGAACTGTGAGAAGTAAATTTATGTTGTTCAAGCCACACACACAGTCTATGGTATTTTGCTATGAGAACTAGAGTAAAGATAAAATTCTATGAAACACGATGGAAAGCAAGCAAAGTGAGGTAGTCCTCCTGGAGTACAAAGTGTTCTTGTGCTTCCACTTGATACATGTATAGAGATTGGAGAATTAAGTAGAAAGCTTGACTCTCGTTCACTATTTCTTCCATTACCTGTTGCCTCCTCTGGACTTTTGACAAGTGTGATTGAGTATGAGGAACCTGCCTAGGAGCAGAAACACTACCATGAAAAGAGATCTCTCTGTATTGAGGATACAAGTGGCCCCAACTTGTATTAGGTTGGGAAAATAATACTTGACTGAATGGATGGATAGATGGATGGATGGATGGATAGATGGATGGATGGATGGATAGATGGATGTATGTATGTATGGATGGATGGATGGATGGACAGCCAGATACAGGGCAATCTCACCAGTTCTGGGAGAGCCTAAATCTTCTAGTTTTCATGTAAGAACAGACAAAGTAACAGACAAACATGAAAATGTGTGATAAGTTTACATTGCTCTGAACTTGTCAATATCATACACTATCGTAAAGCCAAGGTGTTTTTTTAAGCAACCAAGAGCTAAAAGACCCAGCCATCACATACTTCTAGCTCAGAAGAAAAGAAACCCAAGCATTTGCATTTACTAATAAAGATACTCTTCCTCACATACAGCAATATATACCATAGCATTGCCATGTATTGTGGCCTATGTGTGAAAAAAACAAAAGGGGAGACAGGGAATTAGGAAGATTTACAAGGATCATATTCAACAACACTCAAGATCAGGGAAACAAAGGCAGAGAGAAAGAAAAATGACCTCTTATGACAAAACATGAATGGGTAGCTGATCCTGCTCACCTGCTACTCACTACTGCCTTTGAAATCCATAGGGCATCATATATGGAAGGTATATGGAAGGTGACTGAAAATTAGACTCTAGTTCAAATCTATGTCTGATATGTCTCACTGATTTCTAAAGCTAAAACAAACTACAACACCAAATAGCTTCAGGTCACTTTGAAACAGAAAATGTACGTAAATAAGTTCTTTGCATTCTACTTAAAACTTTTATTAATGAAGACTAGAATACCACTAAAATTCAATTTCAGAGGAAGTTTAGAGAATAACTTTGTTCTACAAAATATTTAATGGAAGCAAAGGATACCTAATTTTTTTTGAAAGCCTAAGTATATGAATATAATGCAACCCTAAAGTTTTAAAGGTGGCAGTTTAGGCTATTTCTTTGGAAAACTGATATTATTTCTAACACTTATTGAATGTATTAAATTTATTTTAGAGCTTGAAATATTAGTCCTTGTACTAGTATAAAAAAGAAAAAAAGCGAGATAACAGACTTCATTCTAGAGAATGTTATAGGTATCTAAAAATTCAGCAACAACCTGCAGGTCTCATAAGAAAAATGTCCAAAGAAAAAAGCAAGTTGCTTTCATTTGTAAAATACAATCTCTTTCAAACACATCACTAGTCACTCTTAGTACATTTAATATTGCTTTTAAGAAATAGTTCATTTAAATTAATTAGCATTCATTTTATCAAAGGAAAGAATTATTCACACACATATTATAATTACATCTATTTGCTGTGCTCAGCTAAAAAATTTTTTCCAAATATTTGCAGCTGATGATTAAAAATTAACTCAAGGGAAAGCTGGGATGCCTCAGCAGGTTAAGCACTCACTTTGAAGCCTGAGGACCGAGGATCGAATCCTGGCTCCAGCCCAGGCAGACCCACATGCTGAACTGGGATGTGCTTCATGAATGCGGTGAGGCCCCCAGTTCAGTTCAAAAATAGGAAAAAAAAATTAACTCTAATTTTTTATACTATTTTAACTTTAACAGTGCTTCTTTCTACAAAGAAGAAAAATGTACACTTAGAAATTTGACATTATTTGATCTAGAAGTGGAATCCTAATGCCCTAGAACCATTGAATAACTTTAGAAGAATTACTCTGAGAAGCTCTCTTACTTATGCTTATTTGGCCTAAATCTGATTATTGTTGTTTCTAATTTACATTTTAAGGAAATAGAAGTCAAGCAGTGGCTCTCAGCAAGCAATATCTGAAAGGAAGGAGGTAATGAGCTCTAAGTGCCTCTAGCAGGAAACTAAAGACAGCTTTCCAAAAAAGAATATGCTCCCAAGTAATTTCCATCAAATCTAAGATGAATATATTTTTGAAATTGGCATATGTCTCATAATTGATGTTAGAAAAGCCTAGTTTAACTAGCATTGTTTTTTTATTTCATCGTAATACATAAAATAAATGGGTTTCTGATGATTGAAGTTGTGTTAGAATAGTTGAAATATGTTAGTTATAAAACAAAATTGTGTCATGGAGTGTGACAAATTTTATGATAAGGTGTTGAAAGGCCAAAATTTGCTGCATAAGATCACTTCATCGGAGAAATATTCATAGTACAACTGTGGTAAAATACAGTCCCCTTCCACATCTACCTAAATTGTTGTATAAGTTCTGTCACAGAAGAATAATTGTTAGCACAATATGTTCATGTAATAAAACTTTTGTTATCATCTTACTTTTTCATGAATATGGAATGCTACGTAACCCCATTCCATTTTTGTCATTCCAATATCCTGTTTTTGTCTCAAGGAAATATGGTCAGCCTATATTAATGGTCTACAAGAACCCAAAGAAATGCAAAACACTAAAGATCTGACACATGACAGTCGTTTTCTCTTTTTCTTAATGCCTTTGCTTTTTTAAGTGATTTAACATGTACATATAATTCCATATAGTACAATCACTTTAATAATTTTTGTTTTCAAATAGTATTTTGGTCTTAAATATTATTTCTTTTCACTGTTTGCTTAGCTCCTTGTTATAGACATACTCAAATATCAACTCTCTCAGTTAAGCATGCCCTTCCAAAAATCCACTGCCCTTGGGTGTTAGTGGGACCTATCCCTTTCTTCCAACCAAAAGAATATGGCAGAGGCGATGGGATGGGATGTCACTCTTGTGATTATGGTCTGTTTTATGACTCCATATTAGCTGATTTAGCAACAGGGAGTCTCCTGCTGGCCTTGGAAAAGCAAACATCCATGCTGTGAACTGCATATGGAAAAAGATACTTGACAAGAGATGCTAGGTAGTCTCTAGGACATAAGGTGGCCTCCAGCCAATAGCCAGTGAGAAGCCAAGGCCCACAATCATGCAGTTGTAAGAAAATGAATTCTGCCAACAACCACATGAGGTTAGAAAAGTATTATGAGCTCCAGAAAAAAATTCAGTCCTGCCAAGACCTTGATTGCAGTATTCTAAGATGCTGAGCAGGTGATTCAGTTTAGCAGGTCTGACTCCAGAGCTATAAAAATCATGAGAATATAGGTATATGTTGTTTTAAGCTTCTAAATTTGTGTTAATTTGTTACACAACAGCAGAAGAGTGTGTCATTACCCTTCTCCTTTCTCTTACTTCCCTCTACCCACATCATTACCACCACCATGACTACCCAGGTAGACCTGATGACAAAATTTCTTATACTATAAAATTATGAGTATTTACAAAATGCATATTTTTATAGTGTTGGAATCTTATATTTTAAAACTTGGATATTATGCAACATCATCAGTATTCTGCTTTTCTCACTCACCAATACCTCGTGGAATTCCTCCCAAGGTTTCTACTGTAGTTCTAGTCTTTTTAATGGCTACAAAATAGTCCACAGTATAATAAATGTGTTGTGATGAGTATTCACTTTGTTTCCAGTTTTTTGCCACTGTGAGAAATGTTACAAACAATATTCTATATGTAATTTTCATGGGTGCTATTACTTCTACTGGCTAGATTCCTCAAAGAGGGATTGCTAGATTAAAGTCAACTGCATTTATTTCTTTTAATAGACATTATCATATTACTTTCCAAAAAAAATAAAAATCATTTACAATTTTGTTAGTAACATCTAAAAATATCCTCACCTCTTTATTCCTGGACAGAAAGTGGTATTTTCCTTATTTTTAATTTTGGCCAGTCTAAGAGATACACAGATGTTAGTTTAATTTGCTTTTTCCTGCCTATTAGGAGTTTGAACTTTTTTAGATTAATTCTTCTGTGATTTGCCCAGTTTTATCCTTTTCCCATTTGTCTCTTAGGTTATCTTCTTGTTGATTTGTAAGGATTCTTTGTATATTATAGAGAGTAATCATTTGGCTGTATTCTGAATGCAAATATTTTTCCCAAATATATATTTTTTTTATTTACATTTTTAAAAATAAAAGCTCTCCTTCCCCTAAGTTTATATCCATGGTCTTCTTAAGTTTTTATGTATGTTTTTATTATGTATTTTGTTAAATTTAATTTTTAATCCATCCAAAATTTGTCTATATAGAGTGAGGTACTGGTTGAATTTTATTTACTTCCTGATGAGTAGCCTATTGGGCCAGTACCATATGCTGCACACCCATCATTTTCCCAGTGATTGAAAATATCACCTTGGTCATATGTTAAATTCTCATCCTTACCAAATCTATTTTCAGATTTTGGATTATTTTTCACTGGTCTGTTCTAAAGGCAATGCCATATTAATTCAAATACAGTAAATTATAGCATGTTCTCATCTAGGAAGGTAAGCTCTCTTTGTCTAGTTCTCTTGTTCAGAAATATCCGACCTTAACTCAAGCATTTATTCCTGCAGTAAAAAAAAAAAAATCTTGGGGAAGCTGGTATGGCTCAGCAGGTTAAGCACTCACTTTGCAGATGTGGGATCCAATAATCAAATCCCGGCCCTGACCCGTGTGGACCCATATGCTATACTGCCCAGTTCCCGCCCTGCATGGCCCCTGCCCACTGTGTGGAACAAAACTATGTCAAAAACTGCTAATAAGGGAAGCCGGGATGGCTCTGTGGGTTGGGCGCTCACTTTGCAGCGCCGGGGACGAGGATCGAGTACCGGCCCTGGCCCGTGCGGACCCATGTGCTGAACTGGGAGCTCCCCTAGTTCAGTTCTCTCTCTGTCTCTGTATCTCTCTCTCTCTCCTCTGTCAAAATAAATAAAATAAAAATATATATATTAAAAAATAAATAAATAAATAATTCTTTTAAAAAAAAAAACAAAACTGCTAATGTACAACTATGGAGACTGCTCTGGGCCCTCCCTACTTCTCTCTGTCTCTGTCAAAAACAATAAAGTAAATCTTTTTTATTTAATCTTAACCACTTCAGATTGAAAAATATAGCTTGTTTGGAATTATAATTAAAAACAACTTTTATTTTTATATTAACATTTAGAGGATTCACATTTTAATGTTACTAATTCTTTTCATCCAAACCTGTACTCCAACCCTTTATCTGTATTTCATGTTATGTTCTTCAATTAAAAACCTGTAGTTTTCAACATAGGGATGAGTCTAACATTACTTCTCCCCCTTGGGAATCTCACAGGATCCAGGAAAACACTAGAAATCAGATATCATAAGCTCAGCAAATTTTCTCCTATTCTCCTTTCCCTTACATTTTCTTTTTACTTTTTAATGTTTACTCACTTAATAAGAATTTGAGTCCCTTGCAATTGGTTAGGAACATGTATTTTTGGACATGCCTTAACAGAAGTTAACTTAGAAAAAGTAAATTTTATATAAAGGCAAATAAAAGTTTTATGCAATTTACATATCTCTCTGGCAAGGTTTTCACATAGAAGTATTTCTCTGCATTTCTGTCAAGGATGATGTCAGTAAATAGTCAAATTTTGTACTATTTGCTGTTCTCAAAAATATAAGTTGAACTCAGAGGCCCAAAGAAATGGCAATGATTACATTTTTATTTTTGTAATCCCCATAAATGGAAAGCATTATCAATCAAATCATTGGAATCAGATACGTTGATACTCAATTATAGTCATCGCATTCCTTCTGTTTTATGCTAATTGTAAACAACTTTCAGAGGCTTTTTGCCTCATCCAAACTGAAATACATAAGTCTTGAGAGAGAACAAATTTGGATTTTAAGAGGGTAGATGGAAAAGGAAAAAAGCCTTTAGGATAATAACACATAAACATGTGAGTATGCACACAAACACAATCAAGCACATTTTTCTTCTGGACAAATATTTTGTCTTATTTAAAGTCAAACAAAAACACAGTATGCTTTCTTTAACTATATCACCATTGAAAATATAATTGTAAATTGCCAGTATATTGTAACAAGACCACTTTAATCCTACAAGCCAAAAATATAAAATCTGAGGCTTTTACTATTTGCAAGAATTATCATTCACCTGAATAAAGTGAATAAGTACAAATATCAACTTTCTTTTTCAAACATTTGACAATAAATGCAAAGATTATTATAATTACTTCTCTTTTATTTGCAAGTACGCCCCCTGCTGCTCTAGTTGCCTTTTTCTCACTCTCACAGTCGGAGAGTTCCATTAGATACCACAGGAAGGCATACTCTGCTACCTTGTAAATCATGCCTTCTTTTCTCCACAGCGCCTGTGCCCCACTGGGTTCTAGACTTGCTATAAGTAATTTCCGATCATAATTTTACAAAGTTAAGAAATCATTTTTCCAGGTATATTTATAACTAAAAACAAATGGAACACCGTCAACTGTTTATAACAGTTCAAATTTTATTTTAAAACATTACTACTCTAACAAACACATGTTTACATAGTCCCCCTCAACTTTAAGTAAAAGAATCAAAATTATGACATTATAGGACAATCTCAAATCATGACTAATATAAGGTATCAATGCTGCTTTGTTTCTCTCTGAATTTCTTAATTCATCAAATAAAAAGCCTAATTTTTTTTTTTTCAGAAACCTAAGAAAAACAAAAATTATTTCATGATATCATGGTAAACTCAAACCACATAAAGAAGGGACGTCCAATGTTTTGACTTTCCTCGGCCACATTGGAAGAATTGTCTTGGACCACACACAAAATACACTAACACTAACAATAGCTGATAAACTAAAAAAAACACACAAAAAAAATCTCATAGTGTTTTAAGAAAGTTTACGAATTTTTGTTGGGCCCCATTCAAAGCCATCCTGAGCCACATTCAGCCTATGGGCTGCAGGTTGGACAAGTTTGTCTTAAAGACATAATTTTCGAAACATGCTAGATTACAATTAAAGATTAATTTCATTGGCTCCATTGGCTACAACCAAAACAAAATAAAATAAAATGGTATGATGAATAGACTTACTCAAATGAATAGACTGAAATGCCAGGGTGATAGCAGGTCAGGAAAACAGATAGGCAGAACAACAGGAGTAAGATCTCAGTTGCTCAGGTCAACAATATGGCATTGATTGCATGAACAATTTTGAAAACAATAGGTTTGTCCAATAGTCAAACATATTTTTCTCATCTCACCCTGGCCCAGCTCAGTGTTCGTGCTTTTCTTTTTATTTCTTATCTGCATTATCTTCCAGGACTCCCACCAGTCTGTCATTTATACAAAGCCTAAAAATTCATTCACTCTACAGTAGAAATGGCTGGTGTGTCCACTTATTTTTGCTTGAATTATCCTTAATATTAGCATGAAAGTCTTCGTTTCTTATCAAAGGAAACCATGGAGAAAAGAGGAGGAAGGTTAACTTATACCTTGAAAGTGAATTTCTTCTGGAAGAAACTGAAAGAACTTGACTTCTGGATCGTTTTCCCATTTTGCTCCTACTCCCATTTCTCCTGTCCTTATTTCAGAAATTCACTCAAGACTTTTTAATAATCCTGCCTGCATCATTGAGAGTATGTTACATTCTTCCAAATACAACCTTCTACCTACAGAAAACGTAGGTCTCCTTAGAAGGATTAAAAGGACAGCCATTCAAGTTCAAGTTCAGTAGAAATCCTCTTATCTGACACATCAGCAATTGTGATTGGTCAATCAATCAAAACCACTTTGTATAAAGTGGTGACTCATTGAAATGTACTAAAAGTTCTGAGGGACAATCTCCCTGACTTATGGTAAGCAGGAAGCTGTCTGAGGAGGGGCAGAGTGCTTGAGAAAGCAATCCTCAGCCATCTGCAGTCAGCTCGCTCTGCACATGGCTACGTTTTGCAGAAGGAATGCTGAGCACCAGTTTCACTGGTGGTTGGAGAAATCAAGGTATGCTAAGACAGCCTCTACTCAGTACAGCACGACCTCATCAACCAATGTAACTCCAATAAAGCTTGAACCAGACATAGGAAAAACCAGTTTTCCAAGAGAGTTCTGTCAGGAGGCTATCTCTACAGAAGAGATAAAAAAAAAGAAGGTATACTATAACCATCTTCAGTATGTTTATAATACTAAGATAGCAAGTACTTAAGGAAATGAAAATAACACTAGAAACAGGGTAGACTGAAGAGCACAAACAATTGAAACAAACCAAACAGTAGCAGAGGAGTCCTGATTTGGTGAAAGAGTTTTCAACTGACAGTTTTATAGCCCAAAGCTGATCCTACTACCATTTTCTATAATACTAAGGATTGCAGGGGTCACTATTATTCACTGAATAACATTACCCTCGCCTTGAAATGCAAATTCTCATCACATATGGGTAGCATTTTGTGGTACTCAGAGAGAAAAACAACTTTCTAATGTGAGGATTTAAAGAAAATTAAAATCTGCAATACTTGATACAATGAGAATGAATTGTTTTAAGAGTGTGGCAGGTATTTAGAGTGATCAAAATTCACATAGCATTTATGGATGATGATTCATCTTTAGTAGACCTTAATTACCATATTCATTCTAATTATTATTGGAACCTGTTCCAGAAATATTGAAAACAGGTGCAAACTAAATGATAGCACAAATGTCACTTCACATGAAAATAAAATGCACTTTCAATTATTATAAGTAATATCATGCAACTTATAGGATATGAATAGCATAATCTAAATTTTAAAATTTAGAACAATAAATCAATGGATATCTTTCCTTATAAAAACCTGTTTTCATATTCTGTTTGTGGAGAGGAGAAAATGGGACACATAGATACATTTTGAATAAAAAAGGCAATTTTTAAAATTCAATCAACAGTAGTGCCTCTATGTCTTCTTTAAATTTTTTATAAATGTTGCTTTTAATTCATATTTTTAAATATATAAAACATAATTCACATGGTCAAAAATTACAAAGTTTAAAAGCATATACAGTAAAGACTTCCAAGACATTCTCCATCTGCCCAGTTCCCAACTGTCCCCTTCCCAATAACAACTATTTTATAGAATATATATATATATATATATATAGAGAGAGAGAGAGAGAGAGAGAGAGAGAGAATGAATATATATATACAAGGGCTGTCTGAAATAAATCCAGCCATAAATGCCTCTGTTTTTTAATATTAAATGGCTGGACACTTTCCAAACAGTTCTTGTATATGTTCATTTTCTCAATTTACACAAATTGTTACATATTATACTTTCCTGGACCTTACTTTTTCATTTCACACTATTGCTTAAAAATCTTTCAGTACGTAGAACACTTATGGGTATGTTTTGTTTGTTTGTTTAACAAAAGAAAAATATTCCATTGAATGTAGTCAATAATATTGTAATCACTATGTATAATGCTAGATGGGCTTTATACTAATTGGGAGGGGGGAATCTTTTTGTATTATAAATTATATAAAGATCTAAGCACTGTGCACTACACCTGAAACTAATATCAAATAATATTGAATGTCAACTCTAAAATTTTAAAAAATATAGAATAACAATCAATACAACAAAGAACACAAATAAGCATCAACAACACTTATTTTAAAATACTTTTATAATATTGAAACTTAGAGAAGCTCTTTATTGCTCATCACAATTATCATCAAATGGCTAGCAGCATGATTAATTTGTCAGACAGAATAGGGGTAAACATCAGTCTGGATGGGAAAAGGAAAGGAAAAGGAATGCAGAGCATAACAAAAGATTTTGAACCAAGGAGAAAAATAGCATCAGAAATTGTGACCTGAAGAAATCACTGAAGCTAAGGGAATAGGAAAGGATTATTACCTAATAATAATTCCTTCTTCTAATAAAAAGAAAGTGTTCCAATGGCTATGGATTTGTAACTGTTGTCTAGATTACTGAATTTGTAAAATCTTAACACTTATTAAAATTTATTTAAAAGCATTGCTGTACTGTCTAAGAGATTACGCATCAGTATTATTTTTATTTAACATTAAAATTTATTTTATTTTTAAGTAAAAATGACTTTTCCACATTTGTTAAACATATCTATAATGGGAAAAGGAGACAGAGAAAGAAAGAGGATTATTAGATTAATCTGGATATTTCATAAACTGTCAAGATTCCAAATAAGTCTGACAAAATTTTCATTAATTATCTCAACAAAAAATAATTTTGCAAACGTACAAAGAGAGTTAACCTTTAAGTGGATGCTCTATATGGATGATGTTTAGGGTGCTATGAGTTTATGGTCATAAATATGGAAAGCATTCGAAAGAAGAAAAACAATTTTTGGAAAGCATCTTACTGATTATAAAAAGTAAATACTTTAACCTTTTTCTCTAATTTAATCCCTGTTTTAAACAGAATTTCAGACAAAGTTGTCATACATATTTTCTGCTTTCTACCCCCTTCCTCTCCCCAAAATGTTTAAATCACCTACCGAGGGTGGCGAACCTATGGCACGTGTGCCCAAAGTGGCACGCGGAGCAATTATTTCGGCACGTGGAGCTGTGAATACCATTTAAAAAATTATTGTTTATGCTCTTATAGACATAAAAATAATCGATACCTCTATCTCACTCGATGGGTTGGCCACGCGAGTTGAGCGGGTATACTCTTATTTTATAAACTTTGGCACTCAATCGCCAAAAGGTTCACCACCCCTGATAGGCTAACCATAAAGGCACAAGTGCAAGGCAATTTGGAAAATTAAAAAATATAATAACTGATGTTTAAAATTGATTTAAAGAGAATAAATATGGACATGCACAGCATCATCCATGGGTGAACTGAACCTTAGGGCCCAGCTAAAATGTTTGTGATATAAGGCAGTGTTTTGTATTTTTTTTTAATAATATTGTAGTAATTTATATTTATTTAGGTTAGACTGCTATCTTCTTAAGGCAACAAACTCTTTGTACCAGCTCTTCTCAAAAACAGACTCCACAGGAGTATGTACATCCCTGATTAGTGATACATATTAAGATTTTATCCTTTATTTCTAAATTGTTTCTTGCTAGACTCAGGTATTTATAAAATAATTCATTAAATGATATTATTTCATTAATTTGTATGTAGAGAAAAAAAATAAACCACTTTTCGTAACTAAAAAAAAAAAAAAGAAAAATATTTTATTGTATTGATGTACCATAATTTATTTACCGGTAATCAATATATTCTATGGACTTGTACATTCATCACTTCACACATTTAAGACTTTATCTATGACAAAATTGCTGTCTCTGAAAGTAAAAAATACATTTCTAACTTTGACAAATATTAACTTGCCCTTTCTATGCAGATACTTCCATTTCTATTTCCATGAGCAATGAATAGGCATTCTTGTTTCCATTACCAATACATAATATAAAAATCAAAACTTTGCCAATATGACAGGAGAAATGGTAACAGTATGGTTTTATAATAACATGCATGTCTCTAGTTTTTAATGGGGTGGACTACATTTATGCATGTTTATAAATTATTTGTATTTAGTTATTTGTGAGCTATCTGTTTATATTTTTTACCCCCTTAACTTTTACTGGTCTTGTTGATTTCTAAGATCTTTCTGTAAAACAGTGAAATTAATTCTGCCTGTGATACGGGTTGCAAATTTTTTCCAAGTTTGCAATTTGTCTTTTGATGTACCATGTAGTGTTTTTGTTATGAATAATTGTTTTCTTTTGATATATCCAAATTCACTAATCTTTTTTTATTATGGATTCTGGGTTTTGATTTATAGTTCAAAAAGCTGTCCCACTGAAAAGTGAATTTTTATCTAGTATATTTTAATTAAGAGTTTCTATTTTTATATATATAAATTCTTGATGCACCTGGAATTTATTATAATATAAGGTGAATTCAATTTTGATTTTTTTTCAAATAACTACCCATCACTTCAGGACCATTTGTTAAACAATCTACTTTTGCCCTTTCAGCAATTTAAGGTTCTATATGCATGTTTCCTTGTATGTACATAAAGAAATTCTGGAAAGACATATAAGAAGCTAAGAAAAGTGATTGCCTATGTGAGAGGAGGGATGGGAGGAAGATTATAGGGTAGGTACTGGAGATATGGAGTAAAAAGATGGTATAAACTTTTCACTGTAGTTTTCATTTAATTTAATTTAGTTTCAGTATTACATAATGAAAAAATAAAATATAATATAAAAAGTATATTCAATACTAAAAATGGAGCAGATTTTATACCTGTTGTCATATCTTAATTATGCTATTCTCAATATTATAAAACTAACAAAAATTTTAAATGATTATTTATTAGATATTTTCCTAAAACCTTAAGAATTTCAACATTTCCCATGGAAAGCAGATGAAGATTGAAATATTTTAATCAAGAGCAAATTCTAATCCAAATGAATTAATTGGGTTTATTCATCCCAGATTTTAAAAGTTAATTATTATGATGAACAAAAATGACTATAATGACTATATCACTAAATTTATTCTAGTTTTATATTCTGAGAACACAGTTAGTCTTCTTTTATAATCTCATGTAATGAGTTAATTTTATTACTCTTAATAATGACCAAAGACCTCTGCAAAGTCTTTCTGAGGTGTAAAAACAATTTTATTATTTTTAAGTAATATTTTTATTGCTATTCTTCATAGCTAGATATGATAAACATTTGGGAATTTTACCACTTCTGTATAGCTGCCATTCAGGTTACATGACATAATATATTATCTCCATAGTTGACATTTTAAACAACATTCAATTGTCAAAAGATGTATTTGAGAAAAAAATATCTGCACATGGTCCTACGTTACCATGGCTTACCTCTTAAGGTCATCTGAAAGTTATTTCTTTCCTAAGCAATTGTACTTAATCTAATTAATAAGATAAAGGCAAAAACCAGTATGAGAAAAGTTTTCATCTTAATAGGATTTATGAAACAAACTTACCTGCAATAGCAAACACTTCAGAGAATATGATAATGCATCCCACAATACTGAATTATTTTTAGCCAAAACATATTGCTTTTATTCCTGCTAAGTTAAATTATAAATTATATAATGTAATGAGAACTATTTGGAGATTAACACAATGGAACTGTACAAGCAAGAATATTTTCACAATTGAGTAACAGAAAAATGTAAGTGAGAAGACCAAAAAATACATTTCCTGCTTTCCAAGAGTTTATGCAATGTCATCAGGACTCTGTTCTCTTGCCTCCTTGACTTTGGTTCATCTTGCCTCTGCTATGCTTCATATCAGACAGGATTCGTCTGTGTGGCAGCAAAATGGATGTAGGTATCCGTAAAACCATATGGATTCTAGAAGTCAGAAACCTGGAGAACTCTGAATTGCCCAGTTTGAGTTACAAGCCCATCCCTATAGCAACCAGTGAGATGAGAGGGACACAGTGCTCTGAAATGCAAACTGAGAGGGTTTAGGGAATATAACCTGGCCAGCCCCAGTTAATTGTTATGAAATGGGAGAAGTGGCTACCTAAAAGAGAGGCACTGAAGAAGTTTATCTATGTATTTTTCTTTTCACTTATAATTGATGCTAAAATACCAAACTCAGTGGAATGAACTTTAGAAGTTCTAAAAAGGATTTCTTTTAAGCCTTTCATATTCACATGTTAGAACCCTGAGTTATTGCAGGGAACATCATTTTGTTTCAATCCTGGGAATTGGGTTTTCCAATGACACTTTAGTTTCTAGTGGCATCAATGACTCCCTCTTATAGGCAAAGGAAATACCTTCCACTTCTATGGGCATAAACAAGAGACACAAGATGGCAATCCTTACGCCAAGTCCCAGAGGCAATCACATACACAAGCGTCCAAAATCAAAAAGTTTCAATAGCAACAATGCCTATCATTTCTCTCCATCCACACCCTCCTCTTGGAGAATGCACCCATTCTGTGTTGCCCTGCAGGCCACAAAGTCCTGCTTTTTGCTTAGCTGCTTACACCCCAGACCAACTACATACTGATGGGTCCTGGCCCTCCAGCTCAAACCTTCCTCAGCTCCTGACTATTGGCTGCTGCTCTCCCAGCTCCATTTTCAGATGTCAAATGTAATTACAGCTACAGCGCATTCATATACGTACTTGTAAACCCCCTTTAAGGTGGGTCTAACTCTCATTTTATAGAGATTAAAACCTGGTTGCTCAGAGACATTAATTAATTCATTGCCTAGTTCAACAGGGGAAAGTTTTGAGCCAGGTCTTCCACCTGGGTCTTGTGGTTTGGCCTCTGTACCCAGGTTCCAGGTTCTCCCTAGGTCTGACTCATCTTATGGCCGGCCCTGGGTATTGCTCTTCACCCTACCTTGTCTCTTCTGATCTTGCCTTCTCATCTTGGCTTCCTCCTTAACCCTCACATGTGGCATAACTTTCTTTCCAATATTTTTGTTCTAACGCGAACAGTGCTATTTTGGTCGTGAAGTATTTTTTGGCTTGGGTTGTTTGTTTTTTTAAGTAATTAGTTATGTCAAAGTGTAGAAGAGGACTAAAGAAAGAGAAAAATGGATCTCTCATCAGAGCCAGCAGCGTTCCTCCCTCTCATCCTCACAAAGAGGAAGAAAGGTTTTAAAACTAAGGTCCAGAAACAATAGGTATGGTTCAAGGGTGCACAGTAATAAAAGGAAACAAGAGACTATGTGTCAGATTGTGTGTGTGTGTGTGTGTGAGAGAGAGAGAGAGCTTTTTAATTAAGAGAATTAACATGAAAGGTACTTGCTTTGGCACATCTGAGAAAGTATAGGAGAATACAATATCACAATTTATTTGCAATACACTTGTATTTAAGCAGCTTAGTTGATTCCTTATTAAATCATACTGGGAATTCAGCCAGCTTCCATTGACTTATAAACCAAAATTCTCTCTAGCTTCTGACGGATGATAAATAAATGTTGATGAGTGATCTGTTCCAATTTTCCCTTTTACTTAACTCCTCAACAGCCTACAGTTTGCCTAGAGTAAGTCAATGTTCTTTAAAAACCTAACAGTCATTTATTTTATGTTAATTTAGAGACATATTTTCTCTCATCAGTGATTACATAAAAAAAATTCTGTAACAAGCTTCTACACCTGACAATTTACCAACCACCAGATACCCAGTCTTAAATGTGAAAACTTACTCCTGATTTCTCAAAGTCAGAGTACTAAGGTTATCAATATCTTATTATTTATATACTTATATGACATGTATATATCATTTTATATAATCATTTTAGATATGTCCACATATACTCATATTTATATACACATGTCTCTATGTACAAGGGTTGTCCAGAAAAAATTCAGCTCTAAATGCCTCTATTTTTCATATTACATGGTTGGATACTTTCTAGACAGCCCTCATATATCTCTCTGGGGTTTTTTTGGGTGTTTTTTTTTTTCTTTTTTTTTTTTAACATTTGTTTTATTGTTTGAGAGTAGATGAGAGAGACAAAGAGAGAGAGAGAGAAAAGGAGGGAGGGCCCAGAGCAGTCTCTGTAGTTGTAGATCATTAGTTGTAACATGGTTTCATTCCACACAGGTGGATGTGGGGCTATGCAGGGCAAGAACCAAACCAGGAGCCTCCCACATGGGAGGCAAGGACCTTTGCCACTGTGCCATTACAGCAGTCACCAGTTGTGCCAGAGTTCAGCATGAGGGTTTACATGGCTGGGGTCAGGAATCAAATCCTGGATTTCACAACCACGAGATAAGCGCACTCAACTGCTGAACTATCCCAGCATCTCCCATATATCTCTTAATGCACATATATATCTCCTTATGTATACAAATACTTATTAATATGTATCCTTAAATGTACAGTTGACCCTTGAACAACTACAAGTCATTCCTTGTAACCATAGTTCCAGGACCCCAACCCACCCCACCCCAAATCTGTGTGGGTTGAATCCATGATTCTGAAATCCACAGATATGAAGGGTCGACTATATATTTACTGAAAACAATTTGTGTATAAGAGGACCTGTGCAGGTCAAACTGATATTGTTCAAGGGTGAACTGTATATATATCTTCATATATATCTATATATTTTTTCTTTCATGTATATCTCCAAATGTATATGTATATATGTATATATATATACATGTAGTATATATGTATATATAATATAATATATATACATGTATACACACACACACAAACATATATGTGTGTATATAACCATCTATGAAACCAAAATTTATTATTAGATCCAAACCATGGAGTTTGGGGTGGTGGTTCTAGAACTAATAGATCAAAAACTATGGATTGTAGGAAAGCCTAAATCACAATTAAATAAATAAGGATTGGACTGTGAGTAAAGCTGCTTATGTAATTCCTTACATAAGGAATTTATACCACTGACTGACAATGGGTCATGTAATGTACGAACAGAACATGGTTCAGAGGAAGGGAAGTTGGCAACATACTCATTAACTATTAAGCAAGCTACTTAACCATATTGAGCCTGCCTTCTTATTTGTAACATGAGAAAAACAGCATTATTTGCAACAATGAGATGTTGTGAAGGTTGAACAATATAGTGCACATAAAGCACTTGGCATATGCATTGATGTGCTCAATAAAAAAAAAACTAATCGAACTCAAGCATTCATCAGGTTTGGAATAAAACACAGTGCCTTTCTCAGGTTTGCAATTAAATGCAATGCCTTTCTCTACCATAAAATATTCTAGAAAACTCTATCCTATTAGGTAATAATTGAAATTCTCACAGTGCATGTTGATTTATCATTTACAAGGTATACTACATTAGCATAGAATGAGTTACTAAAACAAAAGATTAACATTCTAATGCCAATTTTGCTAGAATTGTTATGTCTGTGATATTTGGCATAACTTTCTCTCTCTCTGAAACTCATTTTCATGTCTCTGAGTGGGATGAATACAACCTGCTTCAGAAACCTGTGGTGATGATTCACCCTGACAAGGGAGGTAGTGTAAGTGACAGAGTGACTAGAACATGGTTTCCTCTTCTTTCCCAATTCTATTTAAGACATAAGCACAACCAGTGAAACTCACCAGTAGGTTTGAACATAATATATTCCAAAATTAAAAAAAATTACATACACACATGTATTTGAAAGATAAATAATAAATTATTTCAATTTTCAAAAGCATAATAGTTTAAAATAGCATAAATCATTTCCTACATCCTCAGGTATGGTCAGATCTTCCACACTTTTTTTAAAAAAGATTTATTTTTATTGTTTTTTGACAGACAGACAGAGAGAGACAGAGAGAAGGGGGAGGACCCAGAGCAGTCTCCATAGTTGACAGCATCAGTTTTCCATATAGTTTCACTCCACAGGTGGCCGTGGGGCTGCGCAGGGCAGGAACTGGGCCAGGGGCCTCCCGCATAGGCCCCAGCAAGAACTGAGCTGGGGGCACACCCCAGTTCAGCATATGGGTCTGCCTGGGCCAGAGCCGGGATTCAATCCCTGCTTTCCAGGGCTGCAAAGTGATTGCTTAACCCACTGAGCCATCCCAGCTTCCCCAGCTTCCACACTTCTGCAACTTCCTTCCACAACTTCCTTCTGCTTTGGATTGTTGTTTTCATGTCAGTATACCTTTTTGCCTGATGATATATTATTTCTTTGGGCTATTCTTCCTAATAAAATTGTCATTTATCATAAAATCTTTACAACCCATCTATTTCTTTATCTGTACAAAGCCACACAAGTGTGGTTGGCATTTTATTCAAAACACATCTATAATGTTGGAGGCTGGGGTGTACTTCATCTTTGTTCTGTCAAACTGAAGTCAACTATTGTACTATTTGTAATACTAATGGACAGCCTGTCAGATATTCAAATAATAGTGGGACAACATTTATCAAATCATTATGCTCAAGAAAAATAAAAAGCAAAAACCCTTGATGTTAAAGTAAATTAAACATTACATTTTTCCATATTACCTTATTTAAGACTTTAATTCCTAATGAAAAGAAAAAAAAGAACATGTGTCCAGTTTGAACAAAGTATTATAAATCCAAGTACAATGTAATCAGAATTGTTAAGGTAATAAACTAACACAGTAAAACTTATGCCAGCTTCTTGTTCTATAGTTATGAGACATCCACGTTTCAACTATTATCTTCTGCTAGCAAAGTAAATTATTATTCAGCTTAATGTCTTCCAGAAGTAAAGAACTTGCCTAAGATTTTCTTTTTTTCTTAATATGCTGAATTAGTGAATCATATTATTTCTATTTGAGGAATAAAATGTCATGTTTCAATTGAAAATAAAATAAAAAGGTATAATGTAAAAAAAAAAGTCTTCATTCACTCTTATGTGTATTTAGGTCAAGAAAAATATATAGGTCAGATTGGTCATAAATATTTACATTAATAATTAAGCAAAGTCACCTAAAAGGTATAGTTCCCAAATCAGTAAAACATAAGTATAACCCCAGTAGAATATAGCTGAAAAAAATATATATTAGTCAGAAAGAAATGTTGATCAGCTAGAATAGTCTTTCATAAGAAAAAAACAACAGAAAATTTAGCAAAATTACCAGGCTTTCTGGTAACAAAATAAACAAATAAAAATCATTTATATATCGGTTTACATTGGGGGGGGGGAAAGCAAAATCTTGACTGTTAGGAGGATTTCAGTTATCACATATGTAATGGCAAAGTAATAAATTGACATTCTGATTTTAAACTTTAGTTTTAAGAGTTTTATATTTGTTTTGTTTTGTGTTTTTAAGTTGAACCCAACTCTGGAACTGACTTAATTAGGATTTTAATTCTGTCCTCCTAAGGATCACAGCAAATCCTCCACAGTGCCTCTACTCCATGGAGCCTCTCATCTGGGAGACCAGAGCTGTGTGATCTCACCTTGGGCCTTGGGCCTTTCCACGTGCTCTGTTACAGTTATGCTCCCACAGATGAGAGAACATGACAATACAGATTCATTAATGGGTAGATTAGCAGTTTTCAAGATGAGAATTTAATTCTCATCTCTTTACAACAGAAGAGGGTTAGATTAGATTGCCTACCTTTTCAGAACATCTTATTTCTTAACACAAATAACAATTACATCATTTTTCTTGTGGGATTTTTATATATGTGCTTTGTTTTTATGATGTGTCAAGGGCCTACTAGAATTTAAGAGTCATTGAGATAATCTAGCAACCTTTTAGGGATGGAAAAGGGTCATTTAAAGAACGTATTATCATCTGAGAAGATAAGAAAAGGAATTTAAGTCTAACACTATCTTTCAGTAATGTGTAGCCCTTAGAAAAACTATGGTGTAAATCATCTTGGGTAGGTACAATTTCAGAATCATTCACTCCAATTCAATTCAGGGAAGGGAGCATCTAAAGATCGATGGCTTTTCAAACCAAATTACACAGTGGGCTGACAGGCTGTCAAAATGTGATTCCGGGGGAAGCCAGGCTGGCTGAGCAGGTTAAGCACTACTTTGCAGCCCTGGGGTCTGAGGATCAAGTCCCACATTGACTCATATGCTGAACTGGATGGGGTGTGGCCCCAGTTCAGTTCTTGCCAGGGAAAGCTTCCCATGTGTGATGCCCACAGTTCAATTCTTGTCTACCCTTTCCCCGCACCCCCAGTTCAGCCCCCAGCTCTCAGGGCCGTGCCTCCCATGACGGAGGCCCATGACCCAGTTCCCACCCTGCGCATTCCCTGTGCACCTGTGTGGAACAAAACCATGTCAAAAACTGATGAGGTACAACTATGGAGACTGTTCTGGGCCCTCCCCCTTCTCTCTGTCTCTGTCTCATCTCTCTGTCAAAAACAGTAAGTATTTTTTTAAATGCAATTCTGTCATTGACAGCAGCAGTTGGACAGAGGAAGAGGTAAAAAGGAAAGAAAGATGCTCAAATTTATCTACTGAGACAAAGGGCACAGAAAAGGGAATGAGCGTGAGCAGGCTAACTGCATGCCCTTCTAAGAAACTGCTCTAGGAAGTTGATTTTTTAAATTGCATGAAAATAAAAACTGTCTACAAATCTTGTTTTAAAACTCTCAGACTTCATCCCAGGCATACTAAAGCACAGTGTTTCCAGGAAAGAAGCCTGGTAACTTTGCAACTTGTACATGTAATGAGGCCTTGGGTGATTCTTCTCAGGTAGGTCTTGGGTGCTTTGCTTGAAAAAAGAATGTCTAGTTATTAGCTCAGAAGATGACTCTATGTTCTTATGGTTCTACTTTGAACCTCAGAAATAGTGAATTTCATTCCTAATAATATGATAACCCAGTTCTTGGAGTCAACATATGAGCTCTGATTCAGATGAGCTGAACAAAAATATTGAGGCCCAGCAATGTGGGGTGAGAGCTTAAATGGAGTCAGTAACAACAAGAAGCTCAGGTAAGGCAGTTGAATCCTATTACCAGTTGCAATTAATTTACACAAACAAACAGCAAAAAAATACCCTGATACCTGCAATATGAAGACATGGGTGCAAATCCTAACTTTTTCAGCCTCATATTTGTCATCTAAACAGAAGAAGTAATGATATCCAATTTATACCGGTAGATGCTGATTATCAGAGCTGTTATAAGTAAGTTAAATAATATGTTTGAAAGTGCTAGATAAATATAAGGGATTATGACTACCAGGTCAAGTGTATGAGGACAAGTGTTGGTGTCAGGAGAATCCAACAAGGCATATCCTTATAGGTGGGTGAGGGAATACTGCAATGGGGATGTAGAATGTAAGAACTATACAACATTGCCAAGTGACATCAAATAACAGCCCCCACTAGTGGCCCAGAGTTCAACTGAGCTTGACATCTTCAGATAGATATAAAGACTAAAATAGTGGAAAGCTGGGATGGCTCAGGGGGTTAAGCACTCACCTTGCAGCCCCGGAGCCCAAGGATCGAATCCCGGTCCCAGCCCATGCGGACCCAAATGCTGAACTGGGGAGTGCCCCCAGTTCAGTTCTTGGCAGGGTCTATGTGGGAGGCTCCCAGCCCAGTTTGTGCCCTGCACAGCCCCACACCCACCTGTGGAGTGAAACTATATGAAAAACTAATGCTGTCAACTATGGTGACTGCTCTGGGCTCTCTGTCAAAAAAAAAAAAAAAAAGACTAAAATAGGATTCAAGTTACTTGAGGAGGAATCGGGGAGCTGGAAAGTTACAATTCAGACATATGGAAAAAAATCAGTACCGACTTCCTGAAAATGGGGTACCTGATGGGAGCTTTGTGCAGCACAAGTTATTAGCACTGGTCAGAAAGCAAAGTCAGAACAGGAAAAGCAGCAGTGAGCTATTCCTAAGACTTCCATTCCCCTGAGTCAAGTCTGGCAAATTTGAGCCTACAAATGGAAATAAAATATCAACTGTACAGGGTTGATAGGTTCAGGAAGCTAAAGAGGTTTTACACAAAAGCCAATACACCAAACTGATGTGATAACACTTACTCAGCCCAAAATGGTGTCAAAAGAGACATTTACTTCCAGCAAAAGATCCTAGCTCTATCCCGAGGTTTTAAACACATATAGCTTTTCAGGTTAGGTAGGTGATGTACAACAATGGGGAAATGTGAGCATAGTTAGAATTTAGATTGCAATAGCTTAAATACAATCAAATTCAGATTTTTAAAAAACCTGCCCAGAAACAAAAATGGTCTTTGGGCTAAATTAACCCCCAAGTGGCCAGTTCTTACTATCACCTAGCACATGAATGATTAAGGAAAGAGGGTACACAGACATAGATATCTTTATTAATATTAAAAAAGTTTTTTAATCTTCATATTCAGATTTAAGGAACATTCAGTTAATACCTGCTATAATTCAGATGAGGCCCTCCCGTATACATTGAATGTGCATGTATTTAAAGAAAAATCAAAATA
>PVKE010024518.1:0-23750 GCA_004027555.1 Craseonycteris thonglongyai | reverse complement strand
TGTTTTTATTGTTTTGGTTTTGGGGTTTTTTTTAGATTTATTTTATTCTTTTTTTTTTTTAAGATTTATTTTTATTGTTTTTGACAGAGAGAGACACACACACACACAGAGATACAGAGACAGAGAGAAGGGGGAGGGCCCAGAACAGTCTCCATAGTTGCACATCATCGGTTTTTCCACATAGTTTCATTCCACAGGTGGGCACGGGGCTGCACAGGGCAGGAACTGGGCTGGGGTCTCACCCCGGTGAGAACTGAACTGGGGGCACTCCCCAGTTCAGCACATGGGTCTGCACGGGCTGGGGCTGGGATTCGATCCTCAGTCCCTGGGGCTGCAAAGCAAGTGCTTAACCCACTGAGCCATCCCAGCTTCCCCTAAATTATTCTTTTGACAGAGAGAGAGACAGAGACAGACAACGAACAGGGGGAGGGCCCAGAGCAGTCTCCACAGCTCTACGTCATCAGTTTTAGACATGGTTTCATGCTATACAGGCACGGGTCGGGGGTGAGGGGCCGCACAGAGTGGGAACAGGGCTAGGAGCCCCCTGCATGGGAGGCATACCCCCATGAACTGGGGGCCAACCTGAGGGATTCCCACCTGGGAAGCTCACCCAGCGAGAATCAAGCTGGGAGCCTCCCATATGGGAAGCACACCCCAACCCAGTTCAGCATATGGGTTCTCATGGGCCCGGGCTGGGATTGAACCCTCAGATCCCAGGCCTGCAAGGTAAGAGCTCAACCTGCTAACCATCCTGGCATTCCCTTTACTGTTTTTAAACAAAGATTTTTTGGAGAGTGGAGAATGTGTCCCTAAATATAGGATGCACTTTTACCTGAAAAGTTGATAGATGGTATTGTGAGTTAAAGTGTGTGCCCCCAAAAGATATGTTCCAGTCCTAATCCTTAGTGCCTGGAAATGTGACCTTATTTGGAAGTAGGGTCTTTGCAGATATAATCAAATGAAGATGCTAGAGTGGGCCCTAATCTAATATGACGGGTGTCCTTATAAGTAGAGAAGAGACAGACACACCCAGGGAGAATGCCATATGACAACAAAGGCAGAGACTGAGGTGAAGCACGTGTAAGCCAAGAAACTCCAAGGTTTCCCAGCAATTCCGGAAACTAAGAGAAAAACTTGGATCTGAGTTTGGACTTCTAGCCTCTAGATCAGTGAGAGAATAAATTAATGTTGTTTAAACCCATGCAGCTTGTGGGTCTTTGGTCGAGCAGCCCTAGAAAGGTAGCATATACTGTATTAAGATAATTTTTAAGAGAGAGAGAAGAAAGAGATTTTGAGGAATTGGTTCTCATGACTGTGGAGACTGGCAGGTCCAAAATCTGAAGGGCAGGCCAGTAGGCTAGAAACTCAGCTAGGATTTCAATGTTCCAGTCTTCAGGCAGAATTCCTTCTTTTCTGGGATATCTGTTTTTTCTCTTAAAGCTTTCAACCGGTTGCACAAGGCCCACCCACATTACAGAGGCTAATCTACTTTACAAAGTCTACTGATTGTAAATATTAATCACATCTACAAATTCCACAGCAACAACCAGATTAATGTTTGAGCAGACAACTGGGCACCATCGCCTAGATAAATTTACACATAAAATTAGCTCTCAGGGAAGCTGGGATGGCTCAGAGGGTTAAGTGCTCACTTTGCAGCCCCCGGGGACCGAGGATTGAATCCCAGCCCCGGCCTATGCAGACCCATATGCTGAACTAGGGTGTGGCCCCCCATTTGGTTCTTGCTGGGGTGAGCTTCTCATGTGAGAGGCCCTGGGTTTGTGCCTCCTATGCAGGATTCCCCGGCCAGGTTCCCACCCAGCATGCCCCCCTGCCCACCTGTGTGGAATAAAACTGTGTAGAAAACTGATGACATACAACTATGGAGACTGCTCTGGGCCCTCTCCCTTCTCTCTGTCATTCTCTCAAAAACAATAAAATACATCTTTTAAAAAAATTATCTCTCTCTCTTTCTCCCCCCTCACTCACATTCACACTTGGTTTATGGACCCTAGCTGCCTAGACTTTCAGTCTCAGGGCCTTTGCTCATTCTGCTTCTTCGCCTACAAGGCTTTTTCCTCCTCTGCTCACCTGGTGTTTCAGCTTAAGCATCACACCCCTGAAAAGCCCTCTCTGATCCTTCCGACTTAGCCAGGACCCAATGGTATGACCCAATTCAGCTTCCAGTATTTTCTTTCCCATCCTTTGTATAATTACAAAAACAAACAAACAAATGAAAAAGAACCTGTGTAATTATTTGCTACGTGTCTACCCTGTTGGACTGGAGGCTTCTAATGGTATCTCCAGTGTTCTCAGAGTGCCAGGTGCATAATAGGTTCTCATGAAAACCTTGTAGGCTCTCATGTAGCAAACTAGTAGGGTTCCCAGAAAGTTTTATGTACAGGTAAGAACTCTAAAGCCCAGAGAGGTTAAGAAACTTCACTAGGGGAAGCCGGGATGGCTCAGCGGGTTGAGCTCTCGCTTTGCAGACCCAGGGTCCGAGGATCGAATCCTGGCCCTGGCCTGTGCGGACCCATATGCTGAACTGGGGTGTGGCCCCCAGTTTGATTCTCACAGAGGCAAGCTTCCCATGTGGGAGGCCCCCGTCTGGTTCCTGCCCTGTGTGCATCCCCCACCCCCATCCCCATCCCCACCCACCTGTGTGGAATGAAACCATGTCAAAAACTGAAGACATACAACCATGGAGACTGCTCTGGGCCCTCCCTCTTCTCTCTGTCTCTCCGTCAAAAACAATAAAATAAATCTTGGGAAAAAAAAAAGAAAGAAAGAAACTTCACTAGGGTCAAACAGCGGGATTTAGAACTAGCTCTTCTAATACCAAGTCAGATATTCTTTTCCCTGTACTTACTGGCTTCCAGTTGCAAGGCAGACCTCAAATGTCTCAGGGTGAGCTGGCTGACTTATTCTAAGAAAGTGTCAGAGAGCCTCTCTGACCTTCAAATTTGCAAATAAAAGGTATGTGAGGAGAGAACTTCCACTCACTGGCTAGTAAGGAGGGACCAGTGGAGTGAAGGTGGCTACTGAGAGCCACACTCTCATGCCTCAACTCCTCCCTGTCTGCTTCTCATTTTTACGAGAAACTTTTAAGAATAGATAATAACGAAGGCAACTTGTGTATTAAATGCTTACTTGTGTGCCAAACACTGTTCTATGTGCTTTGGACGCATCTTCTCATTAAGCTTCCCTTATTTACTTACGTTCTAATATTAGCCCCAGTACAACTAAACGCGAGCCACAGAAATGTGTGTCACATGTAATTTTATCTTTTCTAGTAGCCACATTTAAAAACGGGAAAAATTGTGAAAATATTCTTTAAAATAATTTTATTTAAATCAGTATCTCCAAAATGTTATCATTTCAACATGTAGCAATAGAAATAATTGTGACATAGTTTACATTTTTTTTTCGTACAAAGTCTTTGAAATATGACAAGTACTTTTACATCTCAGTTTGGATTAACCATAGTTGCAGTGCTAAAGTATCTCTCTGTCGCCCTTAGTCACCCAAATTTCCAGGCTGCTCTAACTTCCTACCCACAATTAATTCCCCACCGTCCCCAACAAAAGCAACCAAGCTACACCCCCTTCAGGATGCCAGTCAGTTATTGGAATGCCTGGGCCTCACTCTGAACTCCGCCTAGGGGTCAGGGGTTATCACGGGCCTCGTTCACAGTCCCTGTCATCTAGATTGGGATCTGGCTTTGCCACTGGCTGGGCAGCCAGTTCTGTGGGCTCAGCCGGAGCCTCTCACTCCCTCTCTGCCTGGACCCAGTCCAGGTTGGTGAGTCAGGGCATGAGTTATGAGTAACCCAGAGGCCCTGGAACAATTGTCTTTCTGCTTAGCTTTTGAATCACCCGATTCTCTCTGGGATCAGATCAAGTTGGGGAAATTGGTTCTGCCCAACCAACCGGGGCTCCCCGCCAAGATTTCTCATCTGGTCCTCCTTCCTTTCTTTCTTGGCTCCCAGACGGTCCAGGCATTTGGCAGAGGGAGCTTGAATTTTCTGGAATTGCTTTTATGGGGAATTTGGCATAAGCTAATCAGCCTCTTCACGTGGCTTCCATTCTTTCAAGGTTTATTTCGTTGGTTTGTTGTTTTTTCCTCCCTCTCTTTAATTAAAAAAAAAAAAAAAAAAGCAAAGCTCTACCTAGTAAAACATAAGATAACTCAGGAGGCTTGACTCATTTCAAAAGAATAAAAAATAAAGATTCTGGTTATGGTGTGTTGGCAACTTATCACTTGACAGAAACCAGTCCCTCTACCTGAATCCTCACCCAGAAAATATTGACGATTCTCCCTCCCTTCAGGCCCCTCTCTGCCCAAGGTCTTGGCGGAGAGGTTTATACACTGGGGCAAGATTTAAAAATCTTGCAAGCAAAAGAAGTGCTGCAATACTAGAGGGACTCTGATGTTGAAAACAGAGGATGACAATGGAGCTAATTAGCATTGCATGGCTCACAAACCCCCTCCAGGGGCTCCTCCTCAGATTTAAATCAAGGCTGTGCTAGAGATGGAACAGCTCCCACAGAGCGACCCACGTCTGGCCCGCAGTTTTTCATCCTTCTCCTGCTCTGGGAGGAGGAACAGCTGAGCCTGGATCCCTGGGCAGCAGTTACCAGCTGCATGCTAATAGTGCCCAGCCAGGCCCACCTCCCACCTGGCCTTCCCCTCAGCCCCCTGCTTCCCAATCCAGACCTTCACCCTTTAGGTCACACTTAGCCCAAGCCTAGAGAGGCTTCAGGCACTTGCCCCAGAGCCTTTAGGCCCTAGCTCTCCTCCCAGCATGGCCCAGGAAGGGCTTCCTGACTGGCCCTGCCATTGTTTCCCTCAGGCCTTGAGCTACATGCTTCCTAAGATTTCCTGGAAGCTTACCACAATCCCATCTGGTAAATTTTATAATCCCTATTTTTGCAAATGAGAAAACAGCGACTGAACAATGTTTCTAAGGTTGAACCAGTGTAAATGGTAGTCTTGAGGTTCCTTCCCAGAGCTGTCCTCCAAAGCCCTGCTCCTCAGGCCTGAAGGTGGAGGCCCTGCCACCTCTAATGACAGTAATGATGACACAGGCAGCTAATATTTTGTGACATTGTATTTTGCAAAGATGGATAACTATCTGAATATAACACAAAAGGCCTTGCTCGGGAAAGCTGGGATGGCTCAGCGGGTAAAGCGCTTGCTTTGAAGCCCTGAGGACCGAGGATCGAATCCCGGCCCCGGCCCATGCGGACCCACATGCTGAACTGGGGTGTGCCCCCAGTTCAGTTCTTGCCAGGACCTATGCTGGAGGCTCCCGGCCCAGTTCCTGCCCTGTGCAGCCCTGTGCCCGCCTGTGGAATGAAACTATATGGAAAACCAATGTCAACTATGGAGACTGCTCTGGGCCCTCCCACTTCTCTCTGTCTCTCTCTGCCTCTGTTTCTCTCTGTCAAAAATCAATAAAATAAATCTTTAAAAAAAAAAAGGCCTTGCTCGTTGCTAAGAGTTGGTAGAAGGGGTCTGCTTAGTGGGAGCTGTTTCTTCTCACACACAAACCCAGATTTTTATCTGAGGAGTTTCTTTCTTTTTTTTAATTTTTTTAATTGTTTTTGACAGAGAGAGGGAGAGAGATACAGAGACAGAGAGAGAACTGAACTGGCGGAACTCCCCAGCACAGCACATGGGTCTGCACGGGCCGGGGCTGGGATTTGATCCTGGGTTCCCAGTGCTGCAAAGTGAGCACTTAACCCACTGCACCATCCCGGCTTCCCCTGAGGAGTTTCTTAAGGGGGTTGTATGAGCCATGCAGTGATATATACGACTATATATCCATACTATTTATACACATATAAGTGTGAGTGACACTCCTCCCACTGACAGGTGGTCTGTTTCTCCTCCCCTTGAATCTGGGTGGGCTTATGACTGCTCCAAGCAGAACTGTTACCAGAGAACAGGATCCTCCTCCGCTCTGTGTCCAGGTTCTTGGCGCCCTGAACAAAGAATTGAGCCAGACAATGAAGTACAGGGATGAAAGGAAAGTTTATTGAAAGTAGAGAAAGTACACTTCCAAGAGATGCAAGCAAGAAGAGGTGGCTCAAACGGCCAAGTACAAGGGGCTGAGCAGTTTTTATTGCCTTTCTTTGAGAAAAGAGAAGACCCTTTTGTGTGTGTGGGGGGGGTGTTTTGATTGGCAGTTCATTACATCACTTCTTTAGTTATCTTTCCCTTCTGCCTCCTCCTATGGTTGCTTAACCAGGGGCGGGGTCTCCTGAGAGTAGGGTGGTAACCACCATGCTCTATGGGAGGGGTCCCGAGATCCCCCTAGTCTAGCTGCCTCCCTTGCCTGCCTCTTGAGAGATGTGATCCCCTTAAGTCTCTATGGGAAGTTGAGAGGCTGAAGGTTTCTTCTTCTGTATCTACTTCCTGCTGAGTGTGGTCCTTGTCCCTGACTATGGGGGAGTAACAGAGCTGTCACCCTAACTCGGCTCAAAGGGAGGGACAGGGTGTCAGGATTCATCCAGAAGGTCTTGTTCAGTTTCTCAAATGAGGTAGACTGGAATTCTTTCTGGGTTATGAGCCTTTTCCCAGTGGTCCCTAGACCAGAGAGATAGATTTGATTAATACCAAAGTATTCATTTGTAAAACAGACCCCAGAACCATAGATGCAGGGTGGCCTTGTGAGGAACAACTAGTCTTAGCCCCTCAGGGTCTGTGGCCAGCCCTTTGGCTTACTGGGCTATCCCTGGGACACTACTTGCCCAGCAGCTAATTTGGGAATGGAATCAGCTAATACAGTGGGCAGGGGATGTTCCAGTCTAAATCCCATCTTTCCTTGATTAGAAAAGAGCGATTAAACTAGAAACGGGAAAGAGAACATAGGGTTAAGAAGTGAGGGTGGTCTTTTCCCCTATCAGAACCTGATGGTATCATGTGTGGCTTTTGAGCTGGGGTCACCCAAAGGACTCAGGTTCTCTCACAAGACTACGGTCACCTCAAGGCTTGAGTGGGGAGGTCACACATCCCAAGTTACTCATGCAACTCAGGACTTTGCTGTTGGCCAGAGACACCAGGTCCTTGCCAAATGGGCCTCTCTACAGGGCCCCTCACAACATGGAAGTGCGCTTTCTTCACAACAAGGGCTGCAAGAAACAGACAGAGATGGAAGTCAGTCTTTTTGTAACCTCATCTCAGAGTGACATCCCATCACGACTGCCATGTTCTGTTTGTTAGGAGCCTGTCACCAGGTCCAACTGGCACACAAAGGGAGGAAACAAGGGCCTGAACTCCAGAAGCAAGACCCCTGGGCCTGTGTTAGAGGCTGCACTGCAGTCTGCTGTGTTGATCCTTCCACCCAGCACTGCTGTGCCCATTGCACAGGGCACCTGCTCGGGCACGTGTAGCTGCGTGCCTCAGAGGAGGGTAGGCGTGGCCGGCAGCTAGCGGGACAGGTTCCAAACTGCATGTCCTGGCTGCTTTGCTTCCTTGGGTATTTCAGTTCCAGGGACGATTTGCCGCAGAGGACACAGATTTCCATGCAAGTATTTTCAGCTCTGAACTTTCCCAAATTAATTTTGCACTCAGTTGTGAGGTTTTAGGTTTGTGTAGTTCTGGGCAGCACTCTCCTCTCTTTATTTGGAGGCTGCAAGGATAGAACATCTGGGCTTTATACCACTTCTCCTGCCCTTGGGAATCACTGGTTTAAAAAGTCCCATTGGGAAAGCTGGGATGGCTCAGCAGGTAAAGCGCTCGCTTTGAAGCCCTGGGGACCAAGGATCGAATCCTGGCCCCGGCCCATGCGGACCCACATGCTGAACTGGGGTGTGCCCCCAGTTCAGTTCTTGCCGGGACCTATGTGGGAGGCTCCTGGCCCAGTTCCTGCCCTGCGCAGCCCTGTGCCCACCTGTGGAGCGAAACTATATGGAAAACTAATGTCAACTATGGAGACTGCTCTGGGCCCTCCCCCTTCTCTCTGTCTCTGCCTCTGTTTCTCTCTGTCAAAAATCAATAAAATAATTATTTAAAAAGTCCCATTGCCCAGGCCATACCCCAAACCCATCACACAAGAATTTCCAGGGTGCGACCTGGGTACTGACATGCTGTGGTGGTTGTTGTGGTTGTTGTTGGTGGTGTGCATGTGTGTTTTGAAAGCTCTCCAAGTGGTTCCATTGTGCAATCAACGTGATAGCAATCATCAGGGGATCCTGGTTCAGCAGGTCTGCGTGAGTCCTGGTAATCTGCATTTCTGACAAACTCCCGCATGATTTTGCTGTTGCTGGTCCACAGACCACACCTTGAGAATCAGTTTTAGGGCAGGGGTTCACCATCTCAATTGCAGGTTGGCATCCTTGTGGAAGCTTAACAAATGCTGGTGCCTGGGCCCCGTCCTAGACCTTTTTATTCAATTGATCTGGGCTGAGGCCCAAGTAATTTCAGTGTCCAGCCAAGCTTGTACACCACCGCTCTGCCTGCTCCCAGGGTCTCCGTCACACTTCTCTGCCCATCCCCCGGCCTGCAGAGCTGTCCTCCCTACCCCACCCCTTTACTCCCTGCTACTCTTCCCAGAAGGCAGCTGTCTGCCACGTGGGGCACCAGGGAAGGCGTCCCTGCTCACTCCAGGAGCACAGAATTCCATCATTAGTGATTCATCTATCTGTTGAGCATTGTCTTCTCCTTGGGTCCTTTTAAAAACATAACATTCCTGAGGTTGGTAGCACATTAAATCTCTAACAACCTCTCCTGGTTTCTCTACTTCCAAATGCATGGTCTCCCTCCCATCCAATCTTCAAAACGCAACTAGAAGGCTCTTTCTAAATTGCAAAATCCAATGACACCTTTGCTTAAACCCTCCAATCGTCCCACTGCTTTCTCTAGGACGCCAGGGCCCATCTCTTGCCTTTGCTGCACTGCGACCCCAGGACCCGACCTGCTTGGCCGCTGGTTCAGCTTTCTCTGCAGGCCCAGAACCCGCCCAGCTCCCTCGCCTGCTCCTCCCTCTGCCTGGACTCAGGCAGTGGGCCCCTCCCAACCCCATAGTCAAAGTGAGGAGACCACCCTTGGTGACAGGTCTATGCACCCCCCCCACACACACACACACGCACGCACGCGCACACACACACCACCACCCATTTTGTCCACAGCACTGAGCACTGTGAGTACTCACAAAGTGCTTGGGAAGGGAGGAAGGGAAGGCACTTGAATGGTTGGGGGATGGGGGACTGCTAAAGAGAAAAGAAGGGAAGGGGAATAAGTTGCCCACCTCAGATAACTTAGGGCAAAGGATACAAGTTTTATAGGGTCATTCGGTTCTAGGTCATCAGATGGCAGTTCTGTTTGCAAAGCCTCTGGCCATAGGCAATGGCTCTAGTCTAGGCTCCAGGTGTTCTTGAAGGGTCACTAAAAAACTAAAGGATGATTGAATAAACTTTCTTAACCAAGCACATCCTTTCTGTCCAGTAACTCTCAGAAGATCTCAGTGCTAATTAAAAAAAATAACACAGCTTTATAAAGTAAAGAGTGGAAACATTTTTTACTGGACATGAAAATGCACTTGCCCCGCTATGATGGTAAAACCATTGAACCCCAACCTTTGAGACAGTGTATCTCTAGCATAGGTGACCAGACGTCCCACTTTTGGCGGGACAGTCCTGATTTTTAACAATTTGTCCTGTGTCCCGCAGTGTTTTAAAAAAGTCCCGATTTTTGGAAAGAATGCACGATAAGCTAGGGAACAGCGGGAGATAGACCAAATTTTTAATCAAGAACCCACCCCCACCCCCCCACCCCGGTCAATGGTGTCCCACTTTACCAATGTTAAAATCTGGTCACCTTACTCTAGCAGGCAGCCTTGCGCCCAATTTGGAATTGAAGTGCAAAAGAAGATGAAGCAAACATTTCCACGGTGACCTTTCCCGCTCTCCCCCTGTGCACACTCTCCTTGCTCTCCTCGTCCATCCCCCTCCCTCCCCATTCTGGTGGCCACTTTTCAATGTTTCTTGGCCTGACTGTAATAAATTAGAGCTTTTGCCCTGCTTTTACACGTGACCACAAATCTAGCTTTGAGAACCCCAGCCTGGAACACACTTTTGTCCCTTCTATGTCAGCTGCCCTTGGCTTGTTTTTCCACCCAAACCACCCATGATTGGGGCGGGGGCGGGGGGTGGCTGGAGAGGGGCTATCCCCATGAGCAAGCATATTGTAATGCAAGTGAATGAGAGCAACATCAAATCCTCTAGAATTTCTTAAACAAAGGCAATCATTTGACAACTACCACGTTTTAACTGTCATTAGTAATAAACTATTTGCTACATTCCTTAAACATGAATCAAAATGCATCCAGTATTTTAAAGTTGAATGTTTATCCAAAACATATCTGAAAATGTCCTTTAACGCTATGCTTCCTTGGGTGAAGATGGTGTTCAGGGACTTGCTGGGGGTAGACATGCCTTTCAAAATACAAGATTTTTTGAGATTTTAGTACAAGTTGAGTAGAAACATGCTTCCTAATTGTAGAGCACAGTGTAAAAGAAGGTGCTCAGTAACAATTCGTTTCATAAAGTAATTCACAAATTTGGAGTAGAAAGGGAGATTTGACCAGCTGTCACACATCCTTGTCATCTGTTGGGTTCCTAGCTCACCTGTGAGCTTTTTCGAAGGGCAGGATCCTGCCAGATACACAAGCGGAGCTCAATAAACATTTATTGAACTGAATTGCTTGTCTGATGGCTGAGTCAGTGAAGCAGATATAAAAAGAAATTGTTCCCACTCGGAAAACTCCCTTTGGATTTCAGCCAAAACTCTATTTCATCAAATACTGTTAAGATTAAAGACACACTTATTCATGGGAAAAAATAAAATGGAAAGCCACTCTTTTTTTCTCATTGTGTTAAAAAAAAAATCTTTAGAAATCATCCTCTGCCATTTCTTATCCATCAGCATTACATTAACATGATATGTTGCTGTGAAAATGCTTCCCTTAAACATATCAAATGGATTAATGCTGGCACTTTATCAGGTACAATTTCTGTTTCCATAAAACATCTTTAGACACATAAAAACTACTTAAAGGAGAAGGAGAAAAATCCTTCCCTTCTCCCACCACCCAGTTGACTCTGGAGAAAGCTGACATTTGCAGGGGCCCCGGCTTTGTTCCCTCCGGTGGGAGCTGTTGCTTTGTGAAGGGGCCAGCATCACTCCCTGGGCATGCGTTGTGTCCTCAGGGGCTGTCATAGCCGGAGGAGCATGGCAGGCAGAAGAGGCTTCAGCTCTGACCAGGCAGAGGAGAGGGAGGCAGCAAAGTGTGGCATTGGAGCTGAGCGGCGTTACCTCCTTGCAAACTGCTTGCAAGATCTCCCTCACTCCCACCTTGGGGGACAGTGGAAACACAGGGCAAAAGCAAATTAGGGTCCTCAGACTGGGTCCCAGAAATGCAGCCCAGCACACCTGCATAAGTAAGGTGACCAGACGTCCTGCTTTTGGCAGGACAATTCCGATTTTTAACAATTTGTCCTGCGTCCCGTGGCATTTTAAAAAAGTCCCGATTTTTGGAAAGAATGCACGACAAGCTAGGGAACGGCGGGAGATAGACCACATTTTTAATCAAGAAAACCCTCCCCCTCGGTCAATGGTGTCCCACTTTACCAATGTTAAAATCTGGTCACCTTATGCATAAGCCATTGTTTCCTAGAGCACTCCACACCCTCTATTCCCCATTCTTATTCTTAACCTTTGAAATGCAAAGAATACACTGGGCATGTGGTTCTCAAAGTATGGGCCCTGGACCCGAATCATCACCTGGGAACTTGTTGGAAAAGCTGGTCCCTCTGGGGACCAGGTTGGGGGGTGGGGGTGGGAAATTGGGTGGGGTGGGGGATGGGGCGGGGAGGGTAGAGGGTGGTCTAAGGTCTGCTGACTCAGCAATCTGGGTATTAACAAGCCCTTCAGGGGATTCAGATGTACATTCAAATTTGAGGATCACTGCACTGGGGAAGCTCTTGGAAGATTTTTCCTTCCTCTTTTTAGCTATCAGTGATTCCCATTAATTCTCCAAATTCCCTTCTCGTGGTCCCCGTCATCTGAGGACTATGTTCACTTTTTTTGTTACAACGCCAAAGGATTTTCAGATGTGGGATAGAAAATAACATTTATTGAGTGCCTGCTATGGATAGACACTATCGCAAACCTGTCACATACCTTGTTTCTTTAATCTGTCTTCAAAACAATCCTTTCAAGTTGCTGTTACAGCATTGTTATGGGCTGAATTGTGTCCCCCCAAATGTATATGTTGAAGCCCTAAGCCCCTGTTCCTCAGAATGTGACTACTTGGAGATAGAGCTTTAGTTAAACCAGGCTGATTAGTTAAAACAAGGCTGTTAGCATGGGTCCTAATCCAATCTGACTGGTGTCCTTTTAAGAAGAGGAAATTTGGACACACACAGATGACACCAGGGATGCATGAGGAAAGGTCATGAGAGGAGAAGGTGACCAAGCCAAGGAGATGCCCTGACCTTAGATAAGTCACCCAGTCTGTAGTAGTTTGTTATGACAGCCCCAACAAACTAGTACAATGGGCAATAAAGTGTTTCTCTGAAGAACCTTGTCTAATACAGCCATTAAAAACCAGACAATACAGACAGCCATGCCTAACCCTTATCCAATACCCTGTTTCCCCAAAAATAAGACAGTGTCTTACCCTGTCTCCCCAAAAATAAGACAGTGTCTTATATTAATTTTTGCTCCCAAAGATGCATTAGGTCTTATTTTCGGGGGGATGCCTTATACGTATTTCAGCAAGAGGCAAAACTGTAAGTAGGTCTTATTTTCGGGGGATGTCTTACTTTCAGGGAAACACGGTACTATTAGGTATGATGCCGGTGTATCTCATTTAACTGTTACAATAATGACATCATGCAGTTTCCATCAAAAGTCCCATTTTACAGATGAGGCACTGAGACTTAGAAGTGACTTCCCCAACGTGGACCAGCTGGTAAGTGGTAGAGGCAGGTTTTGAAAGCAAACTGTGAGACCCCGTGCTTTTTGTATTAACCACAATTCTCAACAGCCTCCCTGCTCCAAGCCCTGTGCTAAGTGCCTCAAGTTTATTATTTAATGTTCGCAGCAATTCAGGAGGCCCCAACGGCACCCTTATGATCCCATTTTCTCAGGGGAGAACACTGAGGCTTAGAACACTGAGGATGAAAAGTGCCTGAGACCAGCCACACAGATAACAGGCTGCAGAGCTGAGAATTCAGCCCCTTTCCTTTCACTGAACCGAAGACTCCTAACAAGGAGACTTTCTTCCCCAGGGATATTGTGTTTTCGTAAGAGATTCCCAAAAGGCTTCAAGACACAAGAGAATACATAGTTTAAGAGGTAATTTAACAAGAAGCAGAAGAATGTATCATGAATAATAAGGATTATAACGTATCACGCGCTTTCTGTGTGTCCAGTGTTGTGCTAGAGACTGGATCCTCTCACTTGGTGGTAGACACAAAACAACCCGCTCTTGGCATCTCTACAGTAGTAGAGAGAAGCTGGACTACCAGGCAGACCCTGACTTTCCACATCACTAGCTAGAAGACCTTAGACAGGATATAGAGCCTCTATATGCCTCAGTTTCCTCATCTGTATAATGAGGTGGTTGTGATAGCTTCTGGGGTTGTCATAAGGAGCAACTGAGTTAATGCTTGTGAAATGCTTAGAATTGTGCCTGGTGTGGGGTAAAAACTTTTTAAAGCATTTCCTGCTATTATTACAAGACAGGCTGAGGAATGCCTCTGGTCACTTGTCAGACAAGTCTTCAGGAGTCCTGACTGGAGCCTCAGGTTGTCGAGAACTGTTCCAGTAACTAAGGATGAGCTGTAGACCAGCTTGTGTAAACATATTTCTAAGTGCAGCAGGGAAGGGAAGTTGAGAGAAATTGGCTTTACAACCTGTATTATGTGTCCATGATTATCTCTTGCCAAACCCAGCCTTGACAAATAGTAAACAGTGTTCTATCAAAATTAAACCATAACTGTCTCCCAATTTTCCCCTGCTGCTTTCCTGCCAAGCCCCTGTCATAATGCTCAGACTCATTAATAATAGTTGTAACAGTAATTAATCATGATAATGGTACCCAGTCTAAGTTAAAGCCATTAGCCAAAGCCAACAACAGAACAAGGTGGAGGGAGGTGTACCAATTTTGCAAGCATCACATGCCTGCTGGTTGGTTACAGATACTACTGCCGATGACTAAGCAGCAGATCCTACTCCCAGAAAAGGGATCAGGACAGGAAAAGACACTTCAAAGCAGTACGTGGATATGCACCAAGACCTATGTTCAAGGTCATTCATTGTCATTGCAGCACTGGCAACAACCTAAATGTCTAGCAACATAGGACTGAATTTAAAAAATGTGGTACATCCATATAGTGGCGTGAGTTGCAGTCATTAGAAAAGAATGGGGTGGAATCATGCTGATCAAATGGCACATAAAAAGCAAGACACACGTTAAGTGGGTGAATTATAGGGTATGTGAACTGTAGCTCAAGAAAGTTGTTATATGCTTCTTTAAAAGGCATAGTAGTGTCTTGTGTGCTACCATCTGTCATTTAAAAAGTGCACATATAGGGGAAGCTGGGATGGCTTAGAGGGTTAAGCGCTCCCTTTGCAGCCCCAGAGACCTAGAATCAAATCCTGGCTCTGGCCCATGTGGACCCATATGCTGAGCTGGGGTGTGCCCCCAGTTCAGTTCTTCCTGGGGCCTATGCAGGAGGCTCCCGGCCCAGTTCCTGCCCTGGTAACCCCGTGCCCACCTGTGGAGTGAAACTATATGCTGTCAACTATGGAGACTGCTCTGGGCCTTCCTCCTTCTCTCTGTCTGTCTCTCTCTGTAAACAAAAAAATAAAAAGTGCACATATATAAATGCAAATGTGTGTCTCTATTGACCATATGGATGAATGCACAAGAAACTGATAACATTCTGAGAAGGGCTGGAGGGTTAGGAATAGGAGAGAGAGTTTCTTTTCCCTGTAATCCACGTGTACGCTTTATTTTTAAAAATCAGGTTCGTGTATTTTCTACTCAATGAAGATAAGTCTTTAGCAAAACTGAGGAAAAGAGAGAAATACTGAAAAATACTGCATGCCAGGCACTGTGTGAAGCCATTCAATCCTCATACACCCCTGAGATGTGTCACATTGTTATTCCCATTTATGGAGGGGCTAAGTAGCTTCCCCCAAGGTGTCAGGCAGGTTTGGCCAGTGAAACCTGCTGAAAATTGCCAGTCCCTCCCCACTCCTTCGGTTTCTGACATTTTGGAATTTGAGATTCCCCAATAGAGTCCTGAAGGAGTTTTCTCAAGAAAAGACAGGCTAAGTATTTTAAAGATTTATTTCCTTCTTTTGAAAGAAGATGAGAGAGAGAGAGAAGGGGGAGGGTCCAGAGCGGTCTCCACATCATTGGTTGTGAGAGTTTCATTCCACACAGGTGGATGTGGGGCCATGCGGGGTGAGAATCCAAACTGGGGGGCCTCCTGTATGGGAGGCAAGCACCTTCGCCACGGAGCCCTCCAGCAGTTACCAGTGGCACCCCAGTTCAGCATGTGCATTTGCATGGGCCGAGGCAGGAACCTCGGGGTTGCCAGGGAAGCACTTGACCAGCTAAGCTAGCCCGGCATCCCCTAAAGTATTTTAAAAGGTAAAAACATCTCGAGCCATTCCAAAGCCCAAGGCTGAAAGGAACCTGCTGCATGGAAGTTGTGTTTGCTCGGGAAACAGAAGCTCCTGGCCCCAGTGGGCCGTCTGGCGGTGTCCTGGTCCTCGAAGGCACGAGTCGGGCTGGGTCCCCCGAGCTCCTTGGAACAATGTGTGGAGAATGCTCTGACTGTTCAGGGGAGTCTTCTTGCCAGGTCGGCAAAGGAATTCACTTAGAAACTTCCCGCACCTGCCGGCAGCTCACAGGTCCTTCCCTGGGGACCGTGAATGGTGTTTAATTACAAAGCAGGTGGGAAAACTTCAGGATCAGGGGCCAGGCTTCCATTGTTTGTTTAACTGCTTTACATGAGAACCACTAGATTACACCACAGATTGGCTGCTCCCCGAGCAATTTACATTTCTTCTGCTTGACCTGAGTTGCCACACTGTTGATACAGAAGGGCCGTTTTATTTTTTTCTTAAAAAAAAAAAAAGAGGAAATGGCAGGGGCCCAAGCTGGCAGTAATTCTGGGAAAGTACAGTTTATCACTCAACAGCAGTGTTTAGTAATTTCTGACGGAAAAACGTGTAATAGCCTAATCCCTAGAAGAATATTCACATGGGACCTATGTGTCAGGTGCTTTGTATACACTTTTTGTCATTTGGGCTTCACACCTGTCAGGAGGTGCTAAGGAAATGGTGGCTTTTTCACATCAATGACTTGGGAGCTCCCAGGTTGATTCAAGACAGAGAGGGCACCTCTATCAGGATTCCTGACTCACACGCTGCTGTCACCAGTGTCCTGGCCTCTTCAGGGGTAAGGGTTCTCTGACCTTCAACCTTTCTCTTAGTACTCTGTGGCACTGCTAAGACAGGACCGCAATGTTTAAACAAGAGTGACTAATGCCATGGGATGACAGCAGGAAAATAAACAGAATAATGTGTGAATTGTGGGAGAACACAAATACATATGTGATCTGTGGAACCTAGGCACAGTGACATAAAGCTTCGTGATGGTGGCAGCACCTGCTGAGGACTTGTACCATCCAAAGGCTGAAAGATTTGCAGGGAGACTGAAGAAGTCAGGGACCCATCCATACAGTAACAGGGCTTAGCCCTGTTCAATGGAAGTGTGGATGCTCATATGTTCCCCGCTCAGAATCACCCACCTTCACCTCCTCCTCCCTCCTGATAACATAACAGATTGTGTTTTCTTGGTCTCACACTGGACCCATCAAATAAACTCAGTGACATCAAAGGGCAAAAACATACCCTAACCTGATCTATCAGATTCTTTCTCCCAGGCACTTGAAGCTTGAGTGGAGGCACATTTCTAAAGTGGCTGGAATTATGAGAGAAGGACTGAAAAGTCCTACAGTATTCCTCATTCATGCCCTGGACTTTGGGGTACAGCATTTTTTAAATCATATAAGCTACCCTTCATGTATATATTTAAGCAAGCCAGGGGGTATTTCTGTTTCGTGCAACCGAAAGAGTACTGAATAACGTATAAAGCTTTACTCTAGTGATCAAGCAAGCAGACAAAGAAATCCATGTAAAATTACAAAATGTGCTGAAGTACCATGACAGAAAAGAACAGCAGCTTGGAGTGACTGACAATGGAGACCAAATTCAGATGGGGCGGTCAGGGAACAGAGTCTTTGCGGAGATTATGTTGAAACTCAAATCTTAAAGATGAGGAGTCAGCCTTTTGAAGAGTGGAAGAATATTTCAGGCAGAGGGAATGCACGTGAAAATGCCCCAGAGCAGGGATCAGGGGTTTAAAGGAAATTAATGAGGCTGCAGTGAGTGGAGAGAGATGAGATTTACGCTCTGAGTTGAGTCCACAATTTTCCTCCTCTTGGGTAAAGTGGTGAGTGTCTGTAGGGTTTTTGTCTTGAAAATGGGCCAAGTATACCTTAGCATTTAGCTGTACCACGTGTGTGTCTCTCTGAGCATCTGTGTGCCCAAGGATGTGGACTCATTTGGGAAGGGACAAGTTTATTCTCCATGTATCATGACTTTAAAGAGCCTGCAGGAACCTCTGCTACACGAAGGACTTGATGGCTTCAAGATTAATTTGGATGCGTCAGATCATCGGAACGTGTCCTGGGCTTTGGTTAGTTCTTTCCAGACCAGGCATATAGTGTGTGTGTGGAGGGGGTGGGCGTGATGGAGGAAAGTGGGGAATAAATAGATGCTGACACTGAAGAGAACTCTGTCACACCTGCAACCTCTCTGCTCGTGCCAGGTCAGTTTGATAACGGAGGGTGTATATCAGTCAGCTACTGCCTCATAACAAATGACCACAAACTTAGCAGTTTAGAACACCCACTTATTAGCTTACAGATCGTTAGGTCAGAAGTTACTCATAGTGTGGCTGGGTTCTTGCTCAGGGCATCACAAGGTTAGATCAAGATATTTATTGGCTGAGGCTGGGCCTCACTAAGCTCACTGGTGGTTGGCAGAATCCTTGTCCTTCTGGCTGTAGGACCAAGGTCCATATTTTCCATAGCTGTCAGACAGGAACCACTCTCAGCTGCTAGAGCCCACCCTTCTCCATGGACAGTTCACAGCATGGGTGTTCACTTTCATCCAGGCCGCTGGAGCACATCTCACTGAAGTTCTCTTCTGCTACCAGTGGGAGAAGACTGCATCCACAGCACTTACGTGATGAGGTTAGGGCTGAGGGGATAATCTATCTTAAAGTCTACTGATTAGTAACCTTAATTACCCACATCTGCAGAATCAGTGTCACGTAAATTTAGCCACAGGAGAAACGCCACATGGTGGAGATCATTCCTATCCTAGAATGCTCCCTGCTGCAGGATGTCATTGTTGTCGGCTGTCTCCTAGAGCAAGCTTGTCCAACGTGAGCCCAGGACGGCTTTAAACACAAAGTCACAAACTTTCTTAAGACATTATGTTTCTTTTTCTTTTTCCTTATGATGTTTTTTTTTTTTAGTTCATCAGCTATCATTAGTACTAGTGTATTTTATGTGTGGCCCAAGACAATTCTGCTTCTTCTAACGTGGCCCAGGGAAGACAAAAGAATGGACACTCCTGTCTGGGGTCTGCACAGTGACGGATCAGAAACTTCGAGCCTCCTTCATCATACAGCTAAAAAATAATCATTTTGTTCCTTCTATCTCCTACCTATTACCCACTTACTAGTTTCCTATGGTTGCAGTAACAAATAACCCCAAACTCAGTGGCTTAAAACAACAGAAATCTATTTTCTCATGGTTCTAGAAGCAGAAGTCTGAAACCAAGGTGTCATTCGGGCCACACTTCCCACAGAGGCTCTCGGGAGGCTCCTTGCCTGGGTTGTGGTGGCAGGAGCACCTTGGCTTGTGGCTGCATCCCTTCAATCTCTTGTGCTTTCATATCACTTCACAGAAATCACTTTATATCACTTCACATCTCTGTGTGAGTCTGTGTCAAAAATCCTCTGCCTCTCTGTTATAAAGACACATGATTGCATCTAGGGCCACTGGATAAACCAGGGTAAACTGCTCTTTTCTAGATCCTTAACTTTATTACATCTTTTGCCATGTAAGGTAATGGTCACAGGTTCTGGGGATTAACATGTGGACATATTTTCAGGAGGCCATTTTTCAACCAATCACACCCATTATTCTTATTCCCTGTTCCGATGACCTGGGTACCAAAAAACCAATTGTCAAGTGACAGGTGTTTGTGACATTTTTGCCTATGTCTCACTCTGGAATGCTGAGGGTGATTTGTTCTTCTTTTTGACATGAATAAAACAAAAATAAAACATTTGTTTAGTATCAAATGTGACATCTGTACTCACATCTGCAACCGCTTGCTCTTGTTGGCAATTCCGAAACAAGTCACCTCAGGTTCCAAAACTCTCCCTCTTGAGACTTCACGAATCTCCCATCATGACTCTTGGAGACCAGATTTGAACCTGGAGAGCCACCTTTTTCCTGAACACACACCCCAGGGGGACTGGGGGCTGGGCCCTTCTGCTTTTGAGGGTGTCTTTTAAAATGCAAAACCAGAGCTAGCTGCAGGTCTCCAGCCTTTTTGATTTCTTTTGATACTTTTCTATCTAAAATATCTATTGGCTTAATTTCAAAACTATTGCATAAGAATCAAAAAGCCCTAAAATTCAAATGATGCGTACAGATTACTTTTCAACTTGTTTTACAATATGTGATTTGTAAGTACTCTTACAATGTGATGATTTCGAGTTAAATTGGGATCTGATTATTCTTACCTACCACCTGGAAAGTTTCTGTATGAAGGAGAACTGTAAGAATAAGGAGAGAAATGAGCCCACATTGATTAACCGTCGTGTTCCACAAAAGCAACAAACTCCATTTGTTAAAGTGATCATTGCAAGGAATTCTGAAAAGGATGGGCAATGAGGCAGGGTGATCTTTAGAAAGAACGTTCTGTCAGTAGCTACAGCCTGTTAGTTCACCTGACATGATGTCATTTTCAATGCTAGAGACATATTTATTTTTATTAGAGACTGTAAAGTATTGTCTGAGAAACATGAAAAGAGTACATAATGTAGAGGTACAGCTTAAGATTAATACTAAAATGAGCATAAAGCATGTTTTCAAAGAAAGTAACAGTAAGCGCAGAAAGGCTCAGTATCACTGGGGCATGAAATATTTGACATTCTATTGTGGAAATGCCAACACACAAATTATCCTTGTTCGTTTCTCACTGCTATAGCTCTATATTTCTCCCCTATAATGCTGTGCAAACATTTGATCAGGAATGGTGGAGGAAAGAAAACCCACTGTTAACCACGCCCATTAAAGTAATTTGGTTGCTGATAGAAGTCTTTGCAGCTGGATGGTTATGTTGTTTTCTGTATTCAACAATGAGCAAGAATAACATGGAGGGTGGTTATAAAGAAGCAACGTGGAGGTTTAAGAGGCAACATGCCATAATATTTGCACCTCCCCGGTTTCTTCCATTAGAAGCCCATTCTGAGACTATTACTGTGGCCTAGCTCACTGGTAATCTGTGACTTTAATACAGTCCACAAGGCCCTGGGATCTGGTCGGCCTGGAGTGGGTGAGTCACACAGGGAGGCCACAGAGTTTGGCCCCAGGAGAAAGCAGATCTGGTGCCCCTCAGCTTCAAACCCATGGTAGGCTCTGGAGCCTACCACCTGGGCGCGAAGCCCAACTTTCTGTCCTTAATGGCTGTGAACGTAGGAGAGTTCTTTGTGCCTCAGTTTCATCTGTAGTGAAGAGAGGATAATGCTAGAGACCTACTTTTGTTCTGAGGAGAAAATATGTCAGTCCCCTAAAGGAGTGCTCGTTTTCTAGATTCGTATTGCTATAGAAGCCCCACTCCTGACGGGGGCCCCAGGCGGCCTTTCTGACATCTCTCCTCCCTTCTCACCCTGTTCCTCCCTTCATTTGTCCTGGTGCCTGGAAGGCCTTCCTTTTTCACCACAACCCTGCCCACTTTGTCTCTGTGCCTCCTCCCTGCCTCCCATCCCCCCACCCCCACCCCAGACTCGCATCACCTCGTTACTTCATTGCATCTATGACTATTGAAACTTATTGTGTTTATTTGTGTACGTATTTGTTAATGGCCTGTCCCTCTGGTAGAGTGACCAACTTGCCCGTTTGCCCACGACTTTCTCAGTTTTAGCTTGGAAGTCCCATGTCCTGGGAGGCTCTGTGCTCTGCCCTGTTCACCGCCATCACTGGTGCCCCTCACACAGTGCCTCACACATGGCAGCCCCTTGGTGCATATTTGCAGAATAAATGAATGAATAACTAAGCGACTGGATGAAAAGGAGGCAGAGCCCAGGAGCGTCACAATGAAGCCACAGTCATCACACTTGATGAAAGGGAGGCCTGGGAATCTTGCTTTCATCATTTGCAGCACATACCGACAATGTCATGTCATTCCTGTGGACGTTTTAACGCCTAAGACTGGCCACTTGCTTCCTGGCATCCTCACTGATGTTTATGTTGCTGTCTCCATAGTTACTGAGACACCTTGGAGGCCAGCAGCTGTTTTGCATCCCAAGATCAACACACACAAGTGTCTGGAGACCCCAGGTGATCAAGGCCAGGTGGAAATTTTGGAAACTGACTCGGCTGCACATGTCATTTCCTCATGGACCTACTGCCTGTAGCCAGCTTGTCACAGAATCAAACTTACCTACCAGGGCTCTGAGCGCTCCCTCAGCCTGCAAACTAGACACAGAAAGGACTGACAACGAATTATTCTAGACAAGATCAAGAGAGGTTGGAAGAAACAGTCGTGAAGGGGATCAAGCAGAGGCAACCAGATATGTGGTTGATGGGGGGAGGGGAGGGCTGCAAAACTAGATTTCTCTCACCCCAGGAGAAAAAAAAAGCCCTACCCTTTGGCTTTCTGGTTAAGGAAAATATATACAGAGAGATGCAAAGGAAGCCTGGAATTTGTCCTATATCTAAGGAAACTCTGTTATAATGATCCTATGTTAGGATGATCTGGAGAACACGTTATTAGGCTAGAAGTGAGTCTCTCGGGTGACTGTGAAATTTGTACTTCACTTTCTCCATTTATTAAGTGGGGATGGTCCTTATTACCTTGACTTTCTCAGGAAGATGTCACATTATTATGTGATGATGAGCCTGTTCCTATGGGTTGAAGGAAGTAAACTGCTCCCCCTCAGGGGATGTGTTAAGTGGGTTGGGTCATTCCAGTTGAGTGAATAAATCAATTTCAGTTGACAGGTTGGTTTCCTGCTGCTCCCAAAGTTTTTGCAACAGGGAGAATTTACTTTCTCTTGATCAACACAGACAGCTGGAGCTCAGAAGTCTTCTAAAGAAACAGCCTAAAGCAAGCTTGTCCAACCCATGGCCTGTGGGCCTCATGGTGCCAAGACAGCTTTGAATGTGGCCAACACAAATTCATAAACTTTCTTTGAACATTATGACATTGTTTGTGATTTTTTTTTTTTTTTTTTTTAGCTCATAAGCTATCATTAGTGTCAGTGTATGTTATGTGTGGCCCAAGACAATTCTTCCAATGTGGCCCAGGGAAGCCAAAAGGTTGGATACCCGTGGCCTGAGGAATCATGATTATGACTTCACGTTGGTACACTTGCCTCACCGTTTAGGCTTTCAGGGTAAACTACTTTAGAATCAAGCCCTCTAATTAAGAGGGGAAGGCCTGGGCATTGGGCTGTGCACTGTGCAATAGAGACCCCACCAGCATCTGGGGCAAGTTGAGGACACAAACCGCAGTCTGGGTACTCCTCCGAGGAAGTGCTTCTGAGACTCCAACTCCTGCCTCACACACTAAAACCTGACTTCTCTCTTCTCTCCCGACAAACCCTCCCTCCACACTTTTGTTCGTCTTGATGCCTAAACATCTCGGACTTCCCAGAGGCCATCACTGAAGCTTTTTCTGGCCCAGCTCAAAGGCTGCCTCCTCCATGACACCTCCTTGCACCTTTCCTGCCAAAAGGGCATCTCTCCATAGCCCCTCCTCCAGTGGCTGCTATCATGCAGGTCCTTTCTGGTTTCTTTTCACACTGTAGAGCTCCTTTCCTACTAAACAGCAGATTTCCTGAAGCTAGATCCTATGCATGAGTAATCACTGTCTTCCTCTGGAGTTCGCATGGTGTGATGAGCATCATAGCAGCTGAGGACGTGCCCCTTGAATTGAAGTGGGAGAGTCTATGAAATCTCTAAGCAACGTGTAAGGTGGGAGCCTGGGTCTGGAGAAGGCTGAGTACTGCTGACAGCAGTGAGGGGTAAGGTCATCCATCAGTGGTTAGCGGTGAACCTGGGTCCCCACATGAGCAGTCTGCAGTTTATGTCAAAAGTGTGGCACTGATGACGACATTTTTTTTTAAAGATGTATTGTATTGTTTGAAAGAATGAGAGAGAGAGAGAGAGAGAGAGAGAGAGAGAGAGAGAGAGAAGTGGGGAGGGCCCAGAGCAGTTTCCATAGTTGTACATCATTAGCTGTGACGTGGTTTCATTCCACACAGGAAGGGGAAGGAGGTGGGGTTGCAGGGGGCAGAATCCAAACCGGGGCCTCCTGCATGAAAGACAAGAACCTTCCCCACTAGGCTATCC
>PVKE010024517.1:0-23749 GCA_004027555.1 Craseonycteris thonglongyai | reverse complement strand
ATCGCTGAGTAGTATTCCATTGTGTAAATGTACCACAGCTTCTTTATCCAGTCATCTATCGAAGGGCATTTTGGTTGTTTCCATGTTCTGGCCACTGAACAGTGCTGCGATGAAAATTTAAATAAAAAACAAAATAAATAAAATAAAATAAAGCATGTTCCCTTTGCCCCTCTCCCTCAGGAGCCTGAGGCACTAATTAGCATCTGGTGGAGTATTAGAGTTAAACAATAATGGACAAATTATTTCAACACACAAATAGGTCTAGTCAGGCCTCTTTTCCTAGGTTCAGAAGCCTATTCACCATTTTCTTCCTCATTGATTTTAGTTCTATTTCTATCAGACAAAAGTTTCTGGATGCTCAATGCACTCACCTGTCAGACAAAAAATCATTATCCATGTCCAAATATTCTTGTTGTTCATCCTCACCCACCATATTGGCATCCTCGGATGTTTTCATCAACACACATTCAACCTAAGTTCAGGCATTGGTATTGTGATGCACACTCAGCATCCTTGGCGAGGATCAGTTCTACAGTCGGCTTTACACATGCTGAAATACTATCTTCCTCTGCTGCCCTATCTTGGAAGTTTCAGATTGCCTTGCAGCCATGATGAGAGGAGTGTTTGATGTATGTCGAATGTGGAATGATCTCCAAACACTACGTATCTGTGGTGGTTTCAGAGGACAGAAGAAAAACATGAGAAAATTATTATGCAAATTAAATTCTCAGAGGACCAGGGTTCAAGCAATAGTGTTTCTGAAAGTCTGTTGAGAGACTTGATGTTTTCCTTGAAGAGTTTAGATTGTCTGTTATTGAGAAAGCAGGGTTCCATATAAAATATAACTCATGGCCCAAGGTCAACAACATGGGGAATTATCTTTTGTCCACTATACATATAAAATAACTTAAGACCTTATCCTCTGCAACTGTGAAGAATCCAGTGACTCCAGCATTTCTCAGGATTTCTATAAGGTACACAATCTTTTGGAGCTTGTCTATACCCATTAGCCCTAAAATTTGTTCCCGGTTTTCCCCAAATCATCTCTGATTTCAGTCTGAAGTTTCCTCACCCACATGACTGCCTCCAAGTGCAGATAAGCCCTGAAGGCAGACCTAACACTTGACTTGTATGGAACAGACTTCGAAGGTTCTGGAAACACAGTGGGATTACAACAGAGGACAGGAAAAAGTTAAAATCAAATTAGTATTAGATACTACCGTTAATCAAGTTGATTGTTGAGGCTCTTCCTGAGGGCTTGGAAGGCTGCCGTGTGGCTTCAGGCCCTTCACAAATCAGAGTTCCTCCCTCATCACATTGGTTCCCCAAGCCTCTGCCTGCCACCTCCTCTCTTTCCCTAATAGTGAGCCCATAGGCGAACCAAAGAACACTGCCATTTTCATAAACATTAGGCAAAGTCATTTTATGCCCTTCTTGGACTCAAATGTGTCCACATAAAACATGACATATAATTAAAGGTTCATTAGAGTGCTTTCTTAAAACAGAACACTGCCCCACATAATATTAATAGAAAATCTGCCTTTTTTCTAGGAGGTGGCATGAATATAACTTAGACAAGCAGCCAACTGTATTTTGTTTGTTTATTTGTTTCCAACATGATAGGCTAATTTAGGACTTATTCCTATCACCATGGAGGGCTTTTAGTTTTTTCCATTTTTTAAAACATTTCCACGTAGATTTTAAAGGTGTCCTTGCATCTGGGGGTGAAAGAAAAGACCACTCTTACAAACTAGGATAGTTGTTTGTTTGACACATAAATGAAGAGAAGTTAAGATGATATTACAGGCTATATTCTCCTAGATTTCCCAGTGTTTTAGCGGAATGGGCCTTAAACCCAGAATTTTTTTAAAGGACTATTTTTCGGGAAGGGGAGCTTAAAAACAAAAGTCGGGGAGATAGGCAGCTGTGTGAAATCCACAGATCTGCCATTGAAAGTTTGCTGTCATCTGGAGGGCATGGGTGATGCCACACAGATGCAGATGATGGGCAATGCCAAGAGCAGAGCATCTGACAAGTTCTAGAACCTGAAGACATTATTCCATGGCCTCACAGCTCATGCAAGGGAGGCAGTCATTGAGATGAAAAAATATTTTGTCTATCTCCAACTGAAAGAAAAGAGGGAAATACCTCAAGTAGGCTGATAGGTTCATTTGGGTTTTCATTTATTTGTAGCCCATGGCACTAAGTTCTGTACCCCTTTTTAATAGTGGTGGATAAGGTATAACTTGAAAGAAAATTAAAAGTTGGCCTGGGTTATTTTTGAGAACTTTATTATCCATTTGAAGCCAAAGGATCACAGAGGAGACAGAGAGTATAATGTCCCAAGTCTGTTGCAAATGTGTGTATTATGAGTAAGAATAATACAGATCTCAAGTAATCCCCTCTCTTAACTCACTACAACACAATCTTCTTGTGGTTTTAACCCCTTCCCAAAATAACACTAGAATCACCACATCAGAGAGTGGAAGCAAGAGGCACAGGGAGGAAGATGTTAGCAGAAGGCATGGGATCACCTTGGAGATATTTGGATATCCTCATGAGCACTTGATGGCTTGTGAGCTTCACTTTAAGTATGAGTTGGCTTGACACTTAGGCTCTCTTCTGATTTTCAGATGAATCCTACATAAATCATGCAGATCCTATCTTTAACTTGGAGAATGATGCAAAGCATTCTAAGAAACTAAGAGGAGGAACCTACTTAATAGATAAAGCAAGCAAGCCAGCTGATATGTCACTCAATGCAGAAAGGCAGGAGGACAAAGCACAGTCAATTCCTAGAGCAGCTTCCATTCCATATCCAGGGTGTTTGCATGGGAGGTCTTGAGTATCTTTCCATTCAATGGAAGTCAAACATCTCCACTTGGTTAAAAAAGAGAACAAACAAACCAAAAAAAAGGGCAATGCAATTGAAATAAGCCAGTATTCTTGCATAGGAAGCTCTCAAAAGAGTACTTAAAAAATAGGGACAAAAGATGATCCTTAAATCAAACATGAATATACAAGTTTAGCTTAACTGGAAGAATGCCTTATCAATGTCCTGATAGGATGACCTTCCATTCTAGGTTGCCTGGGACTGAGGGGATTCCCAGGACATACCACTTTCAAAGCTAAAACTTAGAGAGTCCTTTATAAACCGGAACAGTTGGTAACCCTGTTCCATAAAGAATGAGGCTAGTGACAATGCAAGAATTAAAGAGGTTTTTAATGGTACCCATGGACTAACTCTACAGTCAGATAGAGGTTTAAGGGCTGGTTTCAGTGCTGTATATTGGAAGGATGATATAATGAAATCAAAACTCTTTAACTCCTGATTTTTCTTTTGTTCTGTCTGGAAAGAAGAATGATCTTCAGGCCAAGAAGAATAAAATCAAAATTGGTTAAGGGTCTATCAAAGCTCAAGATGGATGTAGAGCTAATAAGAGTTGACCCAGCTGTTCTAAATGAAACCAAGAGTGCTCGCCCAGAAACTTTCAAACTGAGAGAAATTGCAGTAGAAACGACCAACCCCCTGTGGACAGTCTGTAAAGATGAGTACTCAAAGTTTTGAGTGTACTTGATGTCCTCCTGGGAAACATGTTAAAGATACAGACTCCAGGGCTCCACCTGCAGGAGTCTGATTTGATAGGTCTCAAAGTGGGGGTCTGCATTAATAATAAACACTCCAAATCAGTCTCTTAAAGGTGAACCTTTAATGGCCCACTCTTTGAGAAACATGCTTTTAAAGAATTTTTGAGGAACAACCTATTGGTGAACAACCAGTTGCTCAAAAGCAACAATTGGTAAAGAAACAAAGAAAAAAACCAAACAAACGTAGAGATGAAAAAGAAAAGTGTATGTGCGTATGCACATATACATATTTTAATTAAAAAAAAAAATTTCCAAGGTGGATTTCAAACACACACACACACACACACACACACACTCATGAGCCACTTGCCAGTTGCTATAAGGGAAGCCAGTGCAGCTGGTGGTGGCAAAGGTTAATCTTGGTCCTCTGATGCCCAGACTCTCTAGAGACGTCTGTGCTGAGCACTGTTCTGAATCATCTGTTTGGCATCAATACCTCTACCTAAAAGAATGAGCCTCAAGGTAAAAATGGAAGACACCCTTACACCAAAACATAGTCTCACTTGGGTGTATTTTTGTCAGTGGGCTAGACAGTTACAGGTATGCAAATCAGAGACCTGGAAACCACACCCAGACAGCCTATATTCTAATAATGGCATTTCCTTCCTATCTGGTGGCTAATTCTCTGAGATGCAAACAAAGAAGAAATGAGAAAAAGAAATGACCTGCCAGCTAGCTCCGTAGAAAATTTCCTCCTCAATTAAGATTTTTATCTCTTAACTTTGGTTTCTGAAACAATAACTAACACGTGCAGAGTGCTTTATTCTTTAACAATAATAGCCTTGTATACGCATATATATTATTATCTCGTTTTATTCTTCCTCCAGCCCTGTGAAGCAGGTAAGACCAATGGTTTAACAACACCGGGCTTCTACAATCTAAGAAGGGGCTGAGCTCCAATAATCAGAGCTGGGACTCAAATTCAGTCTCTTGGTTGTAAATCAGAAACTGCACCCCTCTGAACCTGGCGGTCACCTCCTCACATTCTTCGTGGGAAAAGGGCAGTGCCAATGACTTAACGAGCTACTTCAGCCATCGAAGAAATGGCTCCGGCAGCTGTGGCGGCTCTCCTGATTACATTTGTGTTTGCTTTTTCTCAGCTAGAACTTCATTATGTTCCCAAGTCTGCGGGTGCAGACATGTATCTGTAGGGAATTTCATTTCTGGCCTGGAAGGAAGCTCCTTCTTTGACATCTTGCAAGATCCATCAAGGAAACTGATGGAAATTGAGCCTGTCGTTAATGAGACAGGGCAATTTGGTGCAGAGAAAACAATCTCCTAAAATGACTGTGTCAGCAACCTCATCATATGTACTTCCCACTGAAAGAGAGCGGGGACCAGTCCACAGAGGGTGGGGTCACACAGCGAAACACTTACACACTCCATGGTGCCTAGCAGAGGGTCACAGGCAGGGTGGGTGCCCAGCAATGTCTGTGGGAGGAACAGTTCATGATGGCTACATCCTTTGTGAGATGGAAAGAAGTGCAGAGAACAGGACTGAAGAATAATGAATTTGGGTCTAAGAGTTTTCCTCCCAGTGCCCGCCTTGTCGTGAGAGCATTTTATTCCTCTTTCTCATGGGTAAAGTGTTTAAATGAAGAGGACAAGCTAAGCATCTTATTTTGCAATTTAGGCCGACCAGGTATACCATTTTAAATGAGACAGAAAACAACAGTACTGTCCCATTAGAAGTGGTCAGCCTGCTGACACCTTGAATTTAGTCAGTGAGACTAGGCTGACCATTTGAAATGGGACAGTACCTTTGTCTCCTGTCCCATTTAAAACAGTACATGTGGTCAGCCTATGACAATAATCTATACAAAATCTGCCAGAGAGTAGACAAGAAAAGCAATTAAACCAAAGTAGGTTAACAACAGAAGGGAAGCAATCCAAGTTCATAACTGAGAATCGTAGCTAGGAGAAAAAGCAGTTTAGATCACTTCCCTTTGTAAACCGATCCTTCTGGCTAAAATGAGGTTGACTGTATGTTTAAGGGTTAAATGCATTACCAGCTGGCAAATGACCTTCTTTAAAGAGGAAGGGGAAACAAGAGAGGCCAAGGCTTCAGAAGTAACTTGTTTAATAAAAATAATCTCCCCTTCTCATTTCTGACACCACCGGGCAGTCACACCATCCTGCCTCGGGTCACCAGACGCGGCTCCGTGAAGTCAGAGGAAATTATACAAATCCATCACGGCTGAGTTTTCTGAACTGGTTATTACTCGCTGCTTTTTATCTTCCAAACAGTCCCTACATTTAATTGCGTCGTTGTAATGAATTAACCTCTGAGGTCTACAGTAGCATTTATATTGTGTTCAAAGGAAAAGGTGTAGGCTCTGAGCCTGTTGTTGGAGGACACTTTATCAGACCCTTGCTGCTCAGTCCTGGGTAACTGCGACAGACGCTTGTGTCAGAGGTCATACAAATGTCCAGACAGGGAGGAACACCAAGAGACTCTCATTTGACTGGAAGGAATTAAAGCATGCCCTCCAAGCTGATTTCAAGATGAAAGAGGAGTAGGCAATGACCCTGGGGACTGTCACTCTGCAAATATACATTAAAAGCCCTGGTTTTTGAGGATGGTCAGATGTGGGCCTTATTCTCCTGCTCTGTATGTTTCTAACTCTTCTAAATAATTCCCATCAGCAAACAAACAGACTCCACTATCTTCCATCTATAAAAGTGCTTCTCTTGACCCCTGTTTCTTTGTTATTTCTTAAAGGTATTACCTACACTTTCCTCCCACTCTACTCAAACTCCTCCCATCGGTCACAAACAACCTTCCCTGGAGTTCGATTCAATAGATACTTTTTTGGCATTCGTCTGTTTCCTCCTAGGTCCTGGGAAACCTACACTCCCTTGGTTTTCCTTCTGCCTCTCTGTCTTCGTATTCCTTCACTGGTTCCACTTCTGCTTACCTACCAATGTCGGGGTTCTTTACTGGGTCCTCTTCTTAGTTCTCTCTTCTTCCTTCCCTAGAAATTTTGATCTGTCCATGTGGCTTTAAATACCATCTACACACCGATGACTCTCAAATGTTCACCTCTAGTTTCTGACTTCTTTTCTGAACTCCAGGCTAGCATAGTCATAGGTTATGTGACCCAAATGTAAATTCTTAAGTACTCACCATCTCAGAAAACGAGTCCTGCCCTTCTCATCCCTTTAATCTATTAGCCAGCCCTGTTGGTTCTACCTCCAAAGTATATATCAAATAAGCCTACTTCTCTTTCTCTTCTTCTCCATAACCTCACTCAAGCCATCAAGTTAGCAAAAGAGGCTTCTAACACTGGTTGAGGCTTCGCTGTGCTCCCTTCCCCCTCCACTTGTTACATAATATTCTAGCTGGTCACTCCAAGGGCAGGCTCACACTGTCTCCACCTCTCCAACCTTACTTGCCTTTTTTTCTGTTCCTTACACATGTCAAGCTCATCCCCACCCCAGAGCCTTTGCACTTGCTTTTCTCTGTGCCTGGAATTCTCTTTTTCTGATTTTCTATGCTGGGTTCCCCCTTAAATGTCACCTCCGCAGGGAGGCCATCTCTGATCTTCCAATCTAAAAAAATAAAATAAAAAATAAAAAAAACAGAGAAGTTTCTACTATAGCTCCCCTACTTCCTAGCAGTCAAGTTAAATAATAAAGGGTAAGAGTCTGAGGCCTGAATACGAGCAATGTGAAATACTAACATGACCTTGGGTTCTGGCTCTGATACGAATTGCTGAAACCAGTCAGGAGACAATGGTGGTAACCCAGGAGAGAGGATGGGCCCTTGGTCAGGGGTATACAGAAAAGCTAATGGATTTGAGAAACAGTTCTGAGATATAATTGAGAATATCTGATGATATGTGTATGGAGAAGAAGGGGAAGAAATTGAGGATAATTCTCTTATTTCTGACATGGATATGAGTGGATAGTAGCATTTTTATTTAGATGGGAAAAATTAGAAAAGAACTAAATTTGGAGGAGAAGCCTAATAGTTCCTTTTTGGACATGATAAGTTTAGGATGCATGAGAGATGCCTAAATGGAGAGCTAAGAAGACACTTCGCTGTGGGGCTGGAGTACAAGAGAGGGGTCTGGGTATGTTCCAGTCTGTAGTAGGTGCCTTGAGATTGGGGGTTATCAGCATACACAGTGTTTCACATCATGAGAATGGAGGAAGTTATGTAGAGAAAGAATATATAGTGAGAAAAGGACCAGGATAAAGGCCTGAGGCACTATAGCACTTAAAGGTAGTATGAAAAACCTAAGTCCAACCAAAGAGACTGAGCAGGAATGGCCAGAGAGAGTAGGGGATCCAGGCATCCTAGGAAATGACTGAAAGAAGATTTTGGGGAATCAGGGATGATCAATTATGGCAAACACTGCAGAGATGGTCAGGAAAGATGTGCCCTTTAGACTTGGCACCATGAAAGCCGGTTGTGGCTTTAACGAGAGCAGATTTGGGCTAGTGGTGGGAGAAGACAGACAGGTGGGCAGTGAGGAAGTACAAGCAGACTGTGTAGGCAACGCTTTCCAGAAGCTTGACTACAATCATAAACAACAGAAGGATGAAAGCCAGTGACAGCATCAAAGGAGGATTTTCGTTTTCTTTTGTTCGGAGAGCCGTTTACACACGTGGAAGGGTAAAGGAATTATCCAGAGAAGAGGGAAACATTGAAGATATATGAAAGAAATGATATTATTAAAAGAGTAATTTCCCTGAGACCCTGGGGCATGTTGGGTCCAGAGCATTATGCAAGCCACGTATGTCAGTTTAAATTTCTAGTAACCACATTGGAAAAGTAAAACCAAACAAGCAAAAAGAAAAGTTCAGTTAATTTCAACAATATATTTCATTTCCCAAAACACATTCAAAATGTCATTTCAACATGCAATCAATATCAACAATTATTAATGAGATAGTTTGCATTCTAGTGTATAGTAAGTATTGTACATTGCAATTCAAGCTAGTTGCATCTGTTGCACTCAATAGCCATTTGTGGCTGGTGGCTACCATGTCAGATAGCCGAGGTCTAGAGCACAAGTAGAGGACTTGGCCTTTGATGTAGTAAAGAATACATTCTCCTGAAAGATAGGAGGAATACAAACATAGCTACAGGAAGGTTTAAAAGTTGTTGATTGGAAGAGGGGGCATAAGAGGGCTATTCAAGACCAATTTGGATAACCACTAGTACATTATTTCACCTTTCCATCAATATACTTCTCCCCTGAGATTTTCTTTTACTTCCATATTACATTGGTAAGTCACTGGGCCTTGAGTCATGGAAGGCAGATAGTGTTTACATAGGAAAGCACTCTGTAATATCTAAAGCAAATCCCTTTCAAACAATGTAAGGACTTTTCTGCATTCTCTTCTCACCTAGTTGGAGGAATAAAGCATCATTCAGTGGTAAAGCAAGTGTAAGTTCTGTGTCTTCAACCCAGCCTGGCCACTGACCTTTCTTCATTTCGGGCCATTCATTTCACAGGGATGGCCTGAGCAACAAGCATAAGAAAGAAAAGAAGCTCTACAAAATATCTAAATGCCCATATACACGATCAATAACACCACCAGTGACAATACACAAAGGACCAACCACATCCTCCTAGTGTTGGCAGTTGATGATCCCACAAATCGATTTTTCTCTCATGTAAGGATCCGCAAAACCCCAAGCATGAGTCTGCCTAAGCCTTTTTTCTCCTTTCCCTTCAAACCCACGTGGACTTTGAGGTAAATGCAATCCACATGTTTCTGATTCATTTACACTTAACTCATCAAAATATTGTTTTCTAACAGCTATTTGATGGCCAAGAAGTCTTTCTTAAAGCTCCTTTCTTAGAAATAGGATGTTGCGGTTTGCCAAGACAAAAAGAAGTTGAGCCCCCAAAGGGTTGAATTAGACTTGAAACTAAGAAATTGTGAAGTTTGGACCAAATTTGGCCAGATGCTTTCTCATTATTCCTAATAACCTTTCTCTCCCAGGTGAGTTTTCAACTCTTGTTTCAGTGATGGACAGAATGAAAAATGCTTGGGCTAGGCAGGGTTACTGGTCCAGGATTGCATTGGAAACAAGCTGAACTAGGAAATAGGATGCTTTCAGGAGGGGCATTTTTCTGTCAATTCATTTCCCACCCCTTCCCTTGAAATCCCCGTACCCCCATGGCTTACAGTAAGCCTCTTGTCAGCAAAATGGCAGCTCCTTTACTCACCCCAGGCTCCTTCACTCACCTGGGGCGCTTCTCTTGCCCACAAACTACTCCCCCTAGGGTGGGGTTCTCCATGGTACTTGGAACCACCACTTCTTTCTTCATTTCCCCTTCTCAATGAAAGCTCTGTGTCAAAGGGTTCAGGAAAACAAAACTCCCAGAGCATGAAGAATTTCATGGTCCTGCAAAGAAACAGAAGACACATTAGGTCAGATGTTAGGCTGATAAACTCACCAACTCCCTTTAACTTAAGACTTTAATTAAAATGACCCCTGTAAGGGGGATTAAAAATAAATACTCAATCATGGTTTTGCTCTGGAATCCTATAAAATCTACATGAATAGACTACTTCTGGTTTATCATAGCTTCCTATGATGCTTTTCCCAGATGGATTTTATTCCTGCCATTTGGAATGAAGACAAATCTTTAGCAGCCCTCACAGGCATAGAGACTCTGATCCATGTTTGTTTCTCTTTGGGCAGCTTCCAGCCATGGGCCATTGAATGCATAGTACACTAGCTAGATGAGTTTATGAATTCTCTCTGGTGAAGGAGCAAACTGTGTAGTCTGGCAGCAGTAACTAGGACACAATAAATGTCCAAAAATACATGTGTTGAATTAATCTATATCAACAAAACCCAGTGGGTCTTTAGACCTAGTGGAATAGAGAAGGAGAATCAGATTCATAGTTTGTAAATCAAAAGGAGAACTTGAAGGGGTGGGGAGGGGGATGGAATGAGGAGAAATGGAGTGAGATGGAATGAGAGGGATGGAATGAGAGAGAAGATGCCTAGTAAAGTCATGTTACTGACACCTTCAACCATTGACTTGTTTCCCAGTGATCAATGAATGACCACATCTAGAAAGTTTTACCAAGGTGACAATGGCTAAGCTATGGTAGCCCAAGATTTGTAAAATATAGCAATTTAGGACTATTTTGTTATTAGCCTCCTGGAACAATGGGACAAGATCATACTTTGGGGTGTAGAAGTGGAATTCTACCCTAGATGAACTGATATTCTCACTCAAAAATGTTAAGATAATGGAAGAAATGGGACACAATCTTTGGACTGAGATGGAGGATTTTCCTGTTTCTCTAAGAGGCCAAGTAGTGACTGGACTCAGACTCTAAGGCATAGATTCCATTAATCCACTCCAGTAGTAGGAATCGGCTGTCCTCGGGAAACTGGAAGGAGCCAGGAGCCAGCGATGTGGAAGGGCAGCCCGTCTCGGGCAGCCAGGATGCAGAGCAACAGCGGTGATACCCCAGAGGCACAAGTGCGTGTGCGTGTGTGTGTGTGTGTGGGGGGGGGGCGTTCTAATTCCGTTTGTACACATCAAGAACAAGTTCCCATGTCCCTGTGAACTTGAGGTGAGCAGTGCCCCATCCTGAGGCTACAGTGGGGCCATCAACAACACACACTCAGATGAGATTGCAGAGAGTCAAGCTCCATTTAGTCCTCCCTGAGCCAGCACAAGATGGAAAGGTGGGACTTGAGGGTCTGTTCAGAGTATCGCTCCCACAAAACCCTCAGAAACACCTGAGGGACATTCTGGAGCTGCCTTCTACACAGCGAGTATATAGGCATGGGCTCGTGTCCTAACAATTTGGACATTGAAGACACAGAACTCAGTTCTTTAGAAATCCTGAGAACACACATGGATGACACAAATAGTGTCTTCCTGCGGGGCCCCAGACAGTAGCTTAGTTACCTTGTCTGCATCTTCTGTTTCAGAGTGATTTCTCCACATTTAAAACAACCTATCTGCTCTCTTCTACCTTTCCCTGAAGCAAAAGGATCAAAACTGAATGTTAATTTGTATTTTTTTTTTTATGTAAAGAAGGCAAAGCTTTTGGAACATATAATGTATACTCCTGGATAGCCACAGGTCCTCCAGCTTCGTGGGGGTAACCCACCCTTGAGTTAAACAACCCTCTGATCTCCTACTCCATGTTCTAGAAGAATCCAGCCTTCTCCTGGAAGGCTTCACAGGTGCCTTCCACTCCCCCCCTCCACCAGCCCTGGACCCCCTATTTCATTGTCCACTCTTCATGGAAGGCAGTTTGGTTCTTCCGTCTCATCTCTTACGCTTTGAGGGTAGAAAAACACCCCACAAACTTTTCAAACAATATTCTAAAAAAAATACCTGGTGCTTCTTATTAAATGATGGATTTGTTACATATATGACAGGATTATATTATTTGCCATTTGTCATTTCTGACCCCCCATGTCTCTTATACAGAGTGAATTCTAGAGGCTAGAGAGTCTTCTAAATCGATGCTCCAAATTATCATGCTCAAGATACTACTCTTTCACATATTGAAGGTAATATGCTAAAGAACATTTTCTAAACCTTTTTCACTATGACACATAGTTAGAAATACATTTAATGTAATGAAGAGAATATGTTTGTTTGTTTGTTCCCCTAATGCCCTTTAGGAGTAGAATTTGAATTAGGTTTATGTTGCTATTTTGGTAAAATTTTATTTGTACATGAATTTAAATAAAATCCTATGTTTTGTGAGCCCTAAAAAGAAAAAAAGAAATATATTCTATGCTAAACGCCAATACACACAAAGCATTTTTATTTTATTTAAATTAAAAAAATATATTAGTCTCCCCCAATAAATTATTAAATCAATTAAATCAATAAGGCGCCATTGATATAGAACCCACAATTGAAAAAATATTGAAAAAGTAGATTTGGACAGGAGAGAGACAGAGAGAGAGAGAGAGAGATTGAGAGAGAAAAGAGTTCAGATAAAGGGCATAGAAGTAGGTCTGGAGAGGGTCAAGAGATGGGAGGCCTAGACTCTAACTCTGGGATAGATCAAAGCAGTTTAACGAGGATTTTACTAGTTTCCCATCTAATTTCTAGTAAAATTACTTACGCAGTGATGCTCACTGACACCCAATGGAGTTGATCAGCTTGGCAGGTCTGCATAACTAAGTGCTATATCTGGTTAAAGGATGGCAGAGAATGAAACAGTAGGCTTCCCCAGGAGAGCAAGAGCCTGTAGATTGTGAATATAAAAGGCTGGTCCTCTAAATTTCATGTAATCCCAGGTATTTGGCTGTCAATGCAATTCAGAAAAGAACAGCAGGTGGCCAGGAAGCCATTTCACATTCTGGGCCTTATGGCCACATAGAAAAAGGAAGAATTATGAGATTTATAAGATTTCATCCACCCCTAACTTTCAAAGATTCCTACATTGTATTTCTTATCCCTAAGATAGTTGCAATCTTTGAAATTTTTATTGAAAAAATAGAGTAGGCATTATTTATCTCCTTTGAATTTTATATCAAACTAAGGCTCAGTCTTTGGAAGATCAGCTTTGATACTTATAAGAACTAGTGTGCTCCCTCCCCACATATGCACATCCCTTTGTACGCACGCACATGGAATGTGAATGTGTTGGTTATCTGGTTTATCTTACGTATCTAGCTCTACCCTGCTCTCTGTCCTCAGAGGCTGATATGTGTGTAGACCCAACCAACAGACTCCTGGGCCTTCTACTTCCCATTGGGTCACTGGGAAGCCCTAACAGGGAGTAAGAGGGAAGGAAATCTGATTCTGGATAGTTGTTCTATTCACTCTGGGTATCTCAGAAATCGATCCCCTCAGTCCCCTTCCTGTGGGTCTGCTCTCACCCTTCCTCTCAGAACTCTTCAGATAACCTCTCCTTCCTCACCCCTCCCTCTCCTTCTCCAAGCCCAGAGATGGAAATAGCTTCTCTGCTTCCAGTCTTTTTCCCCTTCACTCTCCCTTAGGGCACCTCTACGTTTCCCTCACACCTCTATAATTAGGCACTGCAACCAACTGTCATAGAATGATCCTAATTGGAACACACTGTCAATCCCTAGAGAGACCTATACAATGAAAGGTTCAAAGATTTTCAGGCTTCATCCTTGAAAACTGGTGATAAAGAAAAAAAAAAGAATAAGAAAATAAAAGTCAATGAGTTTTGTTGCTTTAGAAGCCAGTGGTTATAAATGGATTCAAGACTTGAATGTAAGACTGAAAACCATAAAACTCCTTAGAAGAAAATACAGAATAAAAAGCTCCTGACATTTTTTTAAATATAACACCTAAAGCACAAACAACAAAATTGGGGGGGTGGGGGTTAGTAAGTGGGAGTATATCAAACTAAAAAGCTTTCTCATAACAAAACAAATGATCAATATGAAAAGACAACCTACAGAATAGGAGAAAATATTTGCAAACTATGTATCTGTTAAAAGGTTAAGTTGCAAAATATATGGAGAACTTACATGACAATACCAGAAAAACAACAATCCAATTTTTAAAATAGGCAGAGAAACTGAATAGACATTTTCCCATAGAACACATACAAATGGTAAGCAGTTACCTGAAAAGATGCTCAAGGAAATGCAAATAAAAGCCATAATGAGATATTACCTCGCACCTATTAGAATGGCTTTATTATCAAAAAGACAAGAAATAACAAGTGTTGTTGAGGATGTGGAGAAGAAGGAACCCTCATGCACTGTTAGTGGAAAGTAAATAGCCACTATGAATAACAGCATGAAGGTTCCCCCCAAAATTAAAAATAGAACTACCATGTCATTCAGCAATTCCAATTCTGGGAATATATTCAAAGGAAAAAAAAATCACTATGTCAAAAAGCTATCTGCGCCCCCTGTTTATTGCAGCATTATACACATTAGACAAGACTTGGAAACAACCTAAGTTTCCATCAATGGATGAATAGATAAGAAAATGTGGGATAGACACACACACACACACACACACACACACACAAATAGAATACTAGTAAGCCACACACACACAAAAAGAAGAAAATCCTGCCATTTGCAACAACATGAATGGACCTTGAGAGAGAGCATTATGTTAGATGAAATAAGTCAGACAGAAAAAAAAACAAATACTTTATTGTCTCATTTATATGTGGTATCTAAAAAACAAACAAACAAAAAACCCCACCAAACTCAGAGAAAAGAAATTAAATTTGTGGTTACCAGAAGTGGGAGATAGAGGAAAGGGGAAATTGAATGAAAGTGATCAAAAGGTACAAACTTCCAGTTATAAGACAAATAAGTATTGGGGATGTAACGTACAACACAGTGACTATAGTTCACACTGCTGTATGATATATTTAAATGTTGCTAAGAGAGTAGATCCTAAAAGTATATTTGAAAGTTGCTAAGAGAATAGATTCTAAAAGTAGATTCTCATCACAAGGAAAAAACTTTATTGTATCTATGTGAGACGATGGATGTTAAATGAACTTGTGGTAATGATTTCACAATATATGTAAATCAAGTCATTATAATATACACCTTAAACTTCTACAGTACTACATGTCAATTATATCTCTATAAAATGGAAAGATAAATAAATAAATACTAAATACCAACATTAAAAAAAATTTAAAAATATGTATTTTTATAAAATAAAATTTATTGTTTTACTAATATTGATAAATGTAAATTGGGGAAACTAAACAAAGCTAAAATTAGTGATAAAAGTATGGGAGAAATATTAGTTCTTAAAATGGGACAAAAATTTGTATCAAAATCTATCAAAAAACTAATGAATTCTTATAAATTTATGTATTCCTTATGACCACGTACATATATGTACACATTCATACATACACACACACACAAAAGTCTGCCTCCAGTGAAGAAATATAGCAATATATGCTGCATATCTATTTATATGTTATAAAAGGTTTTATTTATGCTAATGGTGTTAAGGAATGAGTGATTGGACATTTAATTAATTAGACACATGCATACATTTCTATTGATAAAATCATATATTTTGGATAGTAATGATTCCATGGTTTAAAGTAAATTACACACTATTTCTTAAGTGTGTGAATATCTTGAATATCTTATTAAGACAAAGATTCTTGCCCAAACTAAGAATTTCATAGTAAAAATATAAACAGAACTCTGAACACTGAATGTTCAACCAGGTTATAAAAATCATATGGCCAGGGACCTCTGCTCACCTCTTCTATAATATTTCTTAGGAAGTGCTCACAGCAATTAGGTTAGAGCTAAGCACATAATAGGTAAATGAAGAATAGGCCTAATGGTTGACCAAGTTTAGTTAAGCCAAGATAAAACTTTATATATATTTCTCTCTCTCTCTCTCTCTCTCTCTCTCTCTCTCTCTCTCTCTCTCTCTCTCACACACACACACACACACACACACACACACACACGTGTAGTCAGATTAATACCTCCTTCATCTGATATTATTGTTAGTACATTTCCCAAATAAATAAAGCTCACCCATTTAAAGTTATATATTTCAATTCAGATCACAAAACCTTCTAAAAGAAAATACACACTGCTCTAACTTCTTAAACACAAAATTCTCAACATAATATAAACTATAAACAATGAGTGGTGATGGTTCTAATTACGAACATCAGTCATGTTACTGGGCCCTCAGATCCTGTTGAGGGTCTTTTTGCAATCATCGGGCTATTTATTATTTTAAACTGCCTTCTAAACAGCGGAGGTAGTGAGTCCTCTTCCCCTCCCACAGCACCTTACATCTGGTGGCAAATTTCGCCCCTAGAATAAGACTGGAGAGTTGATCTCTGAAGACAGTACGTGTTCTGCCTGTGGGGTTACTCAGATCATATTAAAATAAGTTGTGCGGAGGCTCTAGTCATCACTCCCAGGATATTCAGAGGGAAACAAAATGGCAGCTCCACCCAGGAGTGAAATACACTGAATGGCATTACCCCCAAACGGAAGGCCTCATTTTGCCCCTCTGTGGGCTCTCCAGCCTGCTCCTTGCACAGGCACCCTACACAAAAGCCAGTGCCCTGCCCACATACACAGGGAGGGCAGTCTGTACTACTTACGGGAGAGCCCTATTAGGCAAGCACCCCTGAGTACAGGCAGAGGAACCCCGCAAACAAGGATCATCCAGCACTGAAGAAAAGCCACTTCCTTAAAAGTGAAGAATCAGGTGAATAAAGAGGTCAATTATCATTCAGAGAACAAAAGGGACATTTTTTAAAAAGTATATAGCATTTGCAGAGTTTTAAAAAGATAATGAATGCAGAAATTAAGAACAGGCTGTTGATGCAAAAAAGGAAGCATCCAAAGAACAAGAAAGAGTATGTGGAAATTAAAATTTTATTCCTGATAAAAAATTAAACCATAAAAGAATTTTTTAAATGTGGAAAAAAATGTAAAGAATTTTAGAGGAGAAAAGGCCTCTCTGTGACACAAAATACAAAAGCCATAAAAGGGAAGATTAATGCACTTGACAAATTAAAATGAAATTTTCTGCATGGGAAAAATAACTTACACACACACACAACTGCTTTCCCCAATATACAGCAAAATATTTACAAATTGCTACAGAAAAAAAAAAAAAAAAAGACTGAGTACAAATAGAAAAAAATAGGTTAAGGGTAAGAACAGTTCACAGAAAAAAAAAATACGCACACACATATGAAAATATGTTCAAGGGGATGATGGGATGGCTCAGCTGGTTGAGCACTCTCTTTGTAGTCCTGGGGTCCAAGGATCCGGTCTGAGAATAGAATCCAGGCCCTGACCTGTGTGGACCCATATGCTGAACTGGGGTATGGCCCCAGTTCAATTCTCACCAGGGACAGCTTTCCATGTGGGAGGCCCCCTGTTTGGCTCCCAGCTCACGGGGGCATGCCTCCCCCCGCCCCCTGCCCTGGTTCCCATCCTGCGCGGCCCCCAACCACCTGTTAGAAATGAAACTATGTCAAAAATTGATGACATGAAACTATGTCGAAAATTGATGACGTACAACTATGGAGACTGCTCTGGGCCCTCCCCCTTCTCTCTGGCTCTCTCTCTCTCTCTGTCAAAAACAATCTTTTAAAAAAGAAAATATATTCAATTCGTAATAAGATTAATACAAATCAAAACTATTGTGCAATGTCTTATGTATGCTCTTATTTGAACTTATGTATTCATAAAATATTCTGAACAGATAAATAGCAAAAATTGCCTCTGCTGAGTGGAAGTGAACTAAGAGACAATGAGAGATGAAACATTTACTTTTCACAGTATACCTCCCTGTTTTAATTAAACATTATATGTTGAGACAATTGTAGGTTCATAGACAGTTGTAAGAAACAATATAGAGGCTCCTTGTATCCTTCATCAGTTTCCCTCCTTGGCAACCATATACAAAACTATAGGACAATATCACAACTAGGATGTTAATATCAATAGTCAAGACAGAACATTTTCATCCGCACTGTCCTTTTATAGCTACATCCATATCTTTCTCACTTCCAACCCCTCCTTAATTCCTAGCACCTACTAATGACATTGCAAGAATATTACACAAATGGCATCATCACACAGTATGTAACCTTTTTTGAATTGTCTTTTTATACTCAGCATAAGACTCTTGAAATTCATCCAAGTTGTTGCATGTCTCAATAATTGCTGCTTTTAGTGCCGAATTGATTCTGTGATGTAGGTATATACCACAATTTAACTACTCACTCTTTGAAAAATATAAAGATTGTTTCCAGTTTAGGGTTATTTTGAATAAAGCTTCTATAAACATTCATGTACAGGTTTTTGTGTGAACGTAAGCTTTTCTTTCTCTGGGATTATGCCCAAGAGTATAATTGATGGGTGGTACAGTAGTTACATGTTCAGTTCTTAAAGAAATTGCCGAACTTGTGGCTGTACCTTTTATAGCAATGTAGGAGTGATCTCGTTCCTCCATCTATTCTCCAGCATTTTGCTATTGCCACTATTTCTTCTTTAGCCATTCTGATATGCGTTAGTAATATCTCACTGTGGTTTAAATTTTTGTTTTTCTAAAGGCTAATGATTACTAAACAACTTTTCATTTACTTGTTAGTCATTTGTATGTCCTCATTGGTAAAATGTCTCTTCATGTCTTTTGCATGTCTCAATTTGATTTTTATTTTATTTATTTATTTCTTTACTGCTCAGTTTTGAAAGTTCTTTGAACATTCCAGATACTAGGCCTTTGTCAGATATGTAGTTTGCAAATATTTTCTCCCTATAAGTAGTCTTTTTTATTTTTTTTTAATCCTCTTAACAGGTTCTTTGGCTGAGTAAAATTTTTTAATTTTAATGAGGTTCAACTTTCCATTTTTTCTTTTATGAATCATGTTGTGGGTGTCAAGTCTAAGAACTCTTTGCTCAGCCCTAGATCCTGAAAGTTACTTCTCTGTTTTTTCCTTAAAGTTTTATAGTTTTATATTTTATATTTAAGTGCATTATTCATTTGAGATGTTTTCTTTGCACAAAGTGTAACGTTTAGATTGAGCTTCTTTTTTTTGAAGAGTTGATGGATGTCCAGTTGTTTCAGAACTGTTTGTTAAAAAGGCTACTCTTTCTCCACTGAACTGCTTTTATAGCTTTGCCAAAAATCAGATGGGCATGTTTGTGTGAGTCTATTTCTGTTTTCCCTATTATTTTCCATTGATGTATCTATCTCTCCACCAATACTATAGTCTGAATTACTACAGTCTGAAATTTCTTTTACTACAATTATTTCTTTTACTACAATTATTTCTTTTACTACAAATTTCTGAATTACTACAGCTATAAGTCTTCAAATCAGATATTCTGATTTCTTTTTGTTTTCAAAATTGTTTTACCTATTCTAGTTTCTTTGCCTTCCAATATAAATTTTACACTTAATCTTAGCCAAAAAGCTGAAAAGAAATTTCATATAAATTTTAGAATAACCTTATCAATATATACACACACACACAGACACACAAGTCTTCCTATGATTTAGATAGGGATTGAGTTAAACCTGCATATCAATTTGGAAAGAGTAGGGGAAGCCAGGATGGCTCAGCGGGTTAAGCACTTGCTTTGCAGCCCCAGGGATGGAGGATCAAATCCTGGCCCCAGCCTATACAGACCCATATGCTGAACTGGGTTGTGCTTCCCATACAGAAGGCCCCCAGTTTTGTTCTCGCTCTCTGGTTCAACCCCTGGCTCAAGGGTGCATGCCTCCCATATGGGAGACCCCCAGCCCAGTTCTCACCCTGTGCAGCCACCCACCCACCTGTGTCAGATGAAACCATGTCGAAAACTGATGATGTACAACTATGGAGACTGCTCTGGTCCCTACCTCTTCTCCTGTCTCTCTCTGTCTCTGGCTCTCTCTTTCTTTGTCAAAAATGATAAAATAAATATTTAAGAAATAAAAAATAATTTGGAAAGAGTGAACATGTTTATTATATAGTCTTCTAATATTTTCAACATGGCACATTTTTCCATTTATTTAGATCATTTTTGATTTATTTAATTTGTATTTTGTGGTTTTCACTGTACCAGCTCTGGTCATTTTTTGTTAGGTTTTAATCTAAGTATTTTATTTAGTTAAAATGATTATAAATTGTGTTATATTTCTTATTTTGGTGCCCATGTAGTCATTGCTAGTACATAGGAATACAATTTACTTTTGCATGTTTACCTTGTATCCTGCAACACTGCTAAAATCATCTATTAGTTCTAGGAGTTTTGTATTGTTTTATATTCCTTAGAGTTTTCTACCTAGACAATCAGTTCATTATAAAACAAGGGCAGTTTTATTACCTCCTTTCCAATCTGCATGTCTTTAATTTCATTTTCTTACCTTATTGCATGGGTTAGCACTTTCAACATCATGTATAATAAGATTGGTAGGATGGACATTCTTGCTTTGTGCTCAGTCTTAGAAGAAAAGCACTCAGCCTTTTACCATTAAATATAATGTCGACTGTAGGGTTTTTGAAGATAGTTTTTAATAATTTAAGAAAGTTTTCTGTATTCCTCTTTTTCTGAGCATTTTTATCATGAATGGATGTTGAATTTTATTAAATGCTTTTCTGAATCAATAGATATAGATTAATTGATGTTTTCAACCTATTAATATGTTGAATTACATTGATTAATATCTGAATACTGAAACAGCTTTGTATCCCTGGAAGGTACAAACGACAAGAATTATTAATGCAAGTTAGTTGTAGTTTATTTGAGTCTCACCTAAGCCATCCTTTCTCTGAGCTGCACCATATTTCCTTACCTGCTGGAGAGGTTTCCAAGGCTCATTGCAGGGGACACTAACCCAGGCAATGATCACCAAGACCACAGTGCTAACAATGTGGCTGAGTAATTCTGACTAACTTTGCCCATTAACATACAAAGTACAAAGGGAGAATGCATCCAGCTACTGTTGTAATGTACTTCTGCATAGAAACTCACTTCACTGTACTTTGCTTTGCTACATTCTGAGTATTCATTCAACATTTTTATTCATGTAGAATAAATTATCCTCAACAAATTCCAGACTTTGTCACACTAATCCAGTCCTAAGCCATAAAAATACCCAAAGACCTTAAACTTGCTCACAGGCTAGGATAATGCATCTGAGAGAGATGAAACTTGGAAAGTATTCGTTCTAGCCCAAACTCTGTATAACTTTTAAGCTGCCTGGAAAACAAAACAAAATGAAACAACAACAACAACAACAACAAACAAACAAACAAACAAAACAGGCAAAATTTGGTGTCTAGGGGATCTCTCTTTGAGCCTAAGACCCCAAGGGAAGCCAGAAAACAGGCAAATCTCCATTAAGAAGCAGAGGCCATCTATAAATCTATTCTCCCAAATGAGTCATCTAGAGAGGAATTTATATATGTCTCCTGAAAGTGGAGAAACATTGTCTAGCATTTTAAATTGAAAAGACTCCACTTTTTTGTCTATTTTTCTTTCCTAGATCATTATTTCTCAAACTTTTTAAATTATATCTCCTCCTAAGGAAGTTTTTTAGACATTTGTTTTCAAATTTTCCCCCTGCCCATATGAGATTTGAGTACCACAGATATATTGTATATTGTTTATGTTGTTGGGTAAGGTTGAGCTTTAGAGGGACATAAACCATTGTAATATCTAAACTCCCAACCAATTTTTGTGCCCTTGGGAGCAGTATTGCCCTCGTTAATAATGCATGTCTTAAGTAAATGAATGTCTAAATCTTTCACAAAAGCAGAAAAAAGAAATATCTTAAAACCACCTTTAAGGTTGCTCCCATGTCCTATTCTCGGAACTGCAATGACAGTTATTTTCCTTTATCTGGGTGCAACTGTTGGTATTCCTCAGTCTAGAATCAAGTAAAAAGAGGTGTATTACAATCAAGGAAATGTGGGTGCAGTCAATGTGAGTGCAGAAAGTATAGAAAGGCCTGGAGAGTCACAATCAGGCTTTCTGTTCGTCTCCAATCTCACCTATGTGGGTTCTAGGTGCAGGCTCCCACGTGCTTCGGCTTAGTGTTGTGTGTCTCAGTGCACAAATCCAAATGCTTAAATTCCTCTGCTACATACCTTTCCAGTGCTCCTTCACTGTTGTGACAAGGAGGGGGATTAACAGACGGTGACTAACATGGCACCACTTGTGATATTTGACAACTGGATTCAGTTGTCATTTTTAAATGAACCAGCTTAGTTGAAGACATTACATAAAATGTGATATTATGTCTTGGACTCAGAGTCCAACAGAGTGTTGGTACATGAGCCATGGCATACTTGTCAAGGGTGATAACAGCAATGTGTTAGTGAAGTTGAGCATCTGATTTACTCACTTTACAGGCTCCTTTGATTTATTTCCATTGGACCTGGACAGCTATAACCGTGATATTAAGAAGTAGGAAAACTGAATCTCCACGGAGGCAGCTGATCATACTGGGGTGTAGCACGATTTGCCAGGGAAGGTATCTGCTGAATTTGTGGGCTCCTCTAACAGTTTCTCTCTACAAACTAGTTCAATGAGGAGTCTCAACTCATTGGGAAATAAATATGATACGGTTTCCTTTATCAGGTATTTGCCATTAACTGGGCTGTCCTGAACTGCCCTTTATCCCTGGATGTGGCACTCTTGACCATAGCTGAGATGACAGCATACATTTCTTGTCACCTTTGTTAGTGAGGCAGTCCCACTTCAATTCTGTAAGAGTCAGTGCTGTCAATTTTCAATTTCAGATTCTGGGGAAGCTCTGCTCTTCCCACCTTCCCGACCACAGGACAGGCTACCCCGGGAGCTCACATGACTTGGCCAGGGATAGAGAGTCAGATATAGTCTGCTTTCTCTTCTCTATCCTCATGTTGGGGTGGAAAGCAGAAGGGTAGAGGTGCAGATCTTCCTGTGGCTGCTCACAGCAAGCTTTCTGATTTCTCCAGACTTCACTTTGGTTGGTTATAACTGCTAACTTGGCTCATTATCTAGGAACTAAATTGGTCAGGTAGCAGTTCCCAGAGCCTTGCAGATAAGGGGCTCAATTTAGAGACACTCCCTTAGGCATTGGCCACCTCTTCTACCTGTTCTCCAGCCGATGGACTCACCCACTTGCTCTGAGGTTCCAAAACTGCTTTGGTCTCTGGCAAGACTGTAGGCAAATCCCAATTACCCTTCCTAGTCCTATATCTGGGGTCCACCACATGACAGATCTATTTTCCATACTCTCAGGAACTATAGAGCAGGGGTTCCCAACCTTTTTATACTCTAGGGCGCATTCTAAAATATCGGTAGGGCAGTGGGCACCAGCTATTTCTAAAAATATTTATTATTGAACAAGAATAAAAAATAATAAACAAAAATAATAAATTTATTGTACAATTTATATACACACAAAGAAACATATATACAAAATGTATTACAAAGTAAATAAAAAACACACCTATAATAAAATCATTTAAAAAAACATAAAAGAAAACATAAAAAAAAACAATCTGTCAGTGTGATCTTTGGCATTGCATTTCATTGGCCAGTGCCTCGTAATTAGGAGAGTATGACGACAACCCTGTTAGCAAACAATTATTAAGATGCTCATCGGTAAGTCGAGATCTATATCGTGATTTTATTAAATTCATGTTTGAA